>BLKR01010770.1:0-46507 GCA_011170035.1 Teleogryllus occipitalis
TATATATATATAATGCAATTCTCACCACTCTGCCTCACCACAACCTAATCTCATCCTATTTGCACGGGTATGGAAATTTCTTGGAATGTATTTTTATTCACATGTCCAGAAATATATTGAATGCAATAAACTGAAACTCCAGATTCGCAATTCGTACACATCACAACAGCAAGTTCAATGCAAATTTATTACTTCATCCAAACGCAAATGATATACAATTCAAGATGGAATTTGCAAGAAAAAAAATAACACGGTTGAGTACACTGGAATCCGTAAATGAATAGTTTCTTGTTACATTTTCCTTAGTAAAGTAGCAAGTACTTGCGCTGCATTCGGTGTGCACCAACAATTTCTGTGCTCTTGTCTAGGAACTAAGGTAATAAAAAGCGGGTCGTGGCATCGTTTGGTTCAGCCAAATACGTCATACTCATAAAAGCGCCCCGCTTATCAATGCAACGCGAACCGTAAAACTCACTATCGTCAACAACGCAAGCCAGGGCAATGGGACACGATTCGCCTGAAATCACCAGCACTTGACCATCGGATGCATACACGAACGGCTGCTCTGGCTTATCTGCGCTGGCTGGAAAAAGGTGGGATTGGTCGTTTTGATCCGTAGGAAAGAGACTTTTCGCGCTTCCGTACGTGACCTCAAATTTTAGGGATTGGCGTGTCCATTGATTCCGAAGAATGCATTGACCGATTCATATTACTGCGAGTTACTCAAAATATGGATAGTTTTTCATGTACTAATTACAAATAGAGTAATTTCAAGTTCAAATTATTGTAAGTATTTTGTTTCGGTAATGAAATCTTCTGAATACGTCTATTTCACCTCGTTCACAGTTAAGCATGGACTTGTTATTGTTGGAAAACTAACATTGTACAAATACGTTGCCTAATTTATGCCCTTTTATTACCCCCAAAAATTGATTACAGAAACGCTCTTGTTGACTGCTTTTCAATTCTTCACTATTCTTCACGGCATTTTTAAGTAAAAGTTCGCAACTTAAGTTTCCTCTCCGTGGTGACACAATTGAGTAATCAATTTGTCTATTATTTTCTTTGAAGACCCGCAAATATTGCTTGAAACTCGAAACAGGAAGTCATCATGAACAAGCAACGGTGTTGTCAGAGGGACCGCTTCTTCGGCGTTTATGCTTCCAACTATCTAGTCCCAATCACGGCCACGGCACTCCCAACCAAGCAATCATCTCGTTACGGACCATTACGGTATTACAATGATTGTAGAGACCTAACTGGGAGTGGGGGAATAGAACATTTTGAATGGCAACGAATTAGAATATTCGTAATTCACCAAGGTGCCTTCGAGCACAGAGGTCGTCCGTGCCTCCTTTCATTGGTGGAGGAGGTGGGGAGGCGGGGGGGGGGGCGAGCTGCTCGCCACTTGAGCTCCTAGCGCGGAGGGCGCAGCGAGAATTTAGGCCGGGGCGATGCCGGAGGGCGTGCCCCTCGCCGGGGGCGGGGCGCAAGAGGGGCGGGGCGCGGCCGCCGCCGCCGTACGTTGCGGGCTGGGGGCGCCTGCAGCGCGGTAAACAGCGCGCGCCGTGGGTTGCGCGGGGGCGGGGGTGGACGTGGGGGCGGGCGCGGGGGGCGGGGGCGCGGGGGGCGGGGCAGACACGGTCGGCCGCGCGCCCGGCGCGGGACTGGGACGAGCTCGGGTAAGATGTGCTCCAGTAAATCGCCGGCCGCCGCCTCCGGCCCCGGTCCCGCCCCCGAGGCCCGCCGCCGCCGTCGGGGGCTGTTGCGCCATCTGCTGCCGTATTTACAGCCCGTTAGCGGCCGGGGGCGGGGATGGACGCGGGGTCGGCGAGGCAGACAAACGGCGGCGGTGCGGGGGGCGGGGTGGGCGGGTGGTCAGCATTGGCGGGGGCGAGGCTTGCGGCTGCCCGGAGAGGGCGGTCGCCGCTGGTGAATAACGCAACAAGAGGGTCGAAAAACATTCCCCCACGTGTTTTTATTTTCAATTATAACTTACTCCGGTGGCCGAGAAGGGACGATTGCGGAGCGGCTTGTGGCGAGGAGACAGTCTCTCCTACTGAGGGCGGGGGAAGGGGGAGCGATGTGTGTGACTTCGGTTTTCCTCAGTCCCTCGCCTCGCAGTTTGCTCGGATACCACCACTTGTTCGCTGCCGGACGTGTATTTGGGGAAGATAAAGCGAAAAATCGATTGCGCGGCAATATTTCGCAGAATCACATTTAGCAACTCTGAAACAAGGCGTAAGTTTTGAAATTCCAGCAGGTTAGGAACTGTTTTACACTCTATATCAGAACTTTGATAAGGAGGAATTTGTGCAACGTTCGCTCTAAATTCAGCCCAAAGATACAATATCCATACAAGAAGTTGCTTGTGATTGAAGTTTGAAAGATTTTATGAATAAAGGAAACCTGTGTGGAAATTTTTGCGGCACCGTTCACAGAATCGGAGCGCTGCATTTACTGAATAAAAATGACTACGTACAAGCCTCTAGTAGAGATGTATTAAACTAAACAGACTTTAAAGATATTTCTACCTAACAACTCTCATAAGTAACCCGGCGTTGCCCGGACATGTTTTTATACTGTCTTTACTCCGCGCTACCCGACCAAACTCAGCCATGCCCCACGTGGTCCGGCAACGTTTTTGTTTTAATAGTCGAACGAAACAGAACGACTTGCATTTCTTTACAAACAAAACCTCATTCAAAATGACATTAATTGACGATTTCAGACTACAGACAGTTCTAACTGTCATCCATGACCGACACGAACGCATACTACAAATATGATCAGCAATAATGCAGTCAAATCGCCAAGAGTTTCAAGAGAAGTAAAAAAACAAAGTCACTTATTACTAATTAAAATACAAAGTTATTACGGGGTACGAAGACTTTGGAATGGGACCGATTATGAAAAATGCATCAAAATTCAAATGGATGATTATCCCAGATTAACTTTCAAACTCAGTGTCGAAGATAAGCAATTAACGAATTTCCAAACGACGATGCTCTTGCAGAATAATTAAGATGGGTAATACTTCCTAAGCACCTCTCAGTAAATACGAGCCTCGTGAAACAACAGCACGCATATAACGTACACACGTGTATAACATTCACTTAGACATTTCCGCGAGTAAATAAGGGTTAATTTGCGACGAGACAGTGGGAATGAGCGCAGCGGCGAGGCGCTGGCGGGCGGCGCGAATTCCGCAGCGGGGGGGCTCGTTATGCCGCCGCGACAGGCGCTGCCAATTTGCTGAAAGGGAGGGGGGAGGGCGGCGGCGGTGGCGGAGTTGTGGAGCTCTACAGTATGTCGATATGCGGGCGAACTTCTGCTTCGGCACTCTGCCCGGACGTTGACGTTTGGTACACGAACGACTGTGTGCAGTGACACAGAGCTCTGTATTGTGATTCGCGCTGTTTGATTTCTGCTGTCCGAAATTTACGGGAGGGACGGCGGCCGCGGCGTCGGAAATGATGAGTGGGTCCAGTCGTCGCGTGTTGCAGTAGTTCCACGGCGGTCCGTTGCTCCTTGTTGTGGCGACGAACACCGCTGCACGAGCAAGCGCAAACATTCTATATCAGCGCTTAGCAGAAACGTATGGATATCCAATGTGAGATGTGTCTCTCGCAATTAAAGTGGTCGTAATCACTTCGTTGTACGAATTCACCTCTCTAACACTAGTGTTATATTTCATACTTCAATGATAAAATACCAAATATATGAAAAGCTAGATCGAAGTTTCAACTGCGAATTTTCAGAAGTGAATTTATATTGGGATATTTTTAAAGGTAGTTTCGCGATTCTCGCACGTACATACTTTATTAGAGCGATATACGGAAATATGCAACAAACGAGTAAAATACAAGAATACTTTTCGATTCTCACATTTTTATTCCAAAATATCGAATTTTTTCATTTCCTTAAAAAATAATTAGCATATCAACCATATCTAAAATAGTAAACTAATTCATCACGAAATGATCACGTTTTCAATATCGAATGTAAGTGAATGTACCAGATCATTCAAGCGTCATTTTGAAGTACTGACCCGGAGTCGTTTTGTCGCGCGATTCAGATAAACACTATCACCAGGAGATCAGTTCTCACAGGTTCCGAGAACGCTGCGACTTCAGAAAAGACGCCGCGGAGCCGCTTTGGCGAGTTACTTGCCCGCCCAACACGTGGAGTAAGTAATTTTGCCACCTGATCAGTACTAAATGCCGATCAGATATCGCAAGCTCTTCACAGAATCTTGAATGAACACCGTAGTGAACGTAGAGCTGTTTACAGAAGATGCGTAAAAATACCGAAGGTTTTCTTACTTCTTCTGTAAAGTCTAATGATTACAAAGACAGAATAAAGACGTGGAATGCAAGGACGAAGTTTCGTAAGTTCTGGGATTGATCTGGTGTGTGAAGATTGCGAGATAGGTAATGTTCTTCGCAATAAGAGTAACTATAAATTGGGTTTACGAATGAAACACAATTATCCTACCATGGTAATTTTCCAATATCACTTACATAGTAATCATCAAATGTGTTTCGAATTTTGTCGCAAAAGTGTTTTAGGAACCAATTAAAGACACAAGAAACACCTCTTTCTACGCTGTGCGGTATATTCGGGATTTATGTTCGAAAAAACCAGCTCTCTTTTGTGGACATCCATCACGAAGCTTTGAAGATCCACGATTGGGCAAACGAGCGTCACCTTTCCTGTGAACTGTGCAGGTCACACGCAGCAAAAGGACTCCGCGGAAAATGAAGCATTTGTGACCCAAGTCTTACGTCAACCCAGTACACCACACCCCAGGACCATCTCTAAGCATCAGCAAAACGACAAACACTTAAATTATATTTGGAGAATGGATATTCGATCCAAAACATGCGTTTAAGTTGGCCCATTACATTATTTGATTGGTATTATGATTATTTTGTTTTAATTCGAACATGTTGCACCACCTCAAAAGCGGAAGATGCCAGCACAAGCTAATGTTAAAATCTGTTTTACGAACTTCTGCTCCTGCAAAATAATTTCTTTATAAAATTAAACATTCAGTGAGTTTTAGCCGACTCATCTGAATTGGGAAGATTATCTTTAGATTCATGTAGCGCGTAATCAAGGGACTGGATGAAATACATCACGCAGGCAGCGATGTACTCGGAGTCGGTCTTCTCCCAGAAAGTCTCGAGGAAGAAGAAGTCAACGCGAGAAGGCGCTGGGGCGGCCGTCGCCCGGGGCGCCGCGCTGTTTCGGCGAAACGCGCGTCGCAGCTTCTCCCCCCCCCCCCACTCTACCTCGCAAACGCCGCCGTCGCCACAGCGCCTCCCATTTGCGTGAGGTGCCGCCTGCTGGCGACAGGTGCAATTATTTGTCTTTCACATCGCCCTCCCCCCCCCCGCGCCCGCCGGCACCGCTCCCGCGCCCTGGCGAAACGGGACGCCGCCGGTCTCCTTAGGAGCCTAACGAGTGCCTCGGGCCGCGCCGCACCGCGCCGCGCTGCGCCGTCAGCAGTTCTGTGATCTCGCCGGCGCCCCTCTCGCCCTGCGCCGCCGCAGAGAAATTCGAACTTTTCCACTCGTTTTTGTGTGCATTAAGAAGAATGTCGCCGACGCACAGAAATTGGCAAAAATTAAGAAAATATTAAAATATACGCAGCAGGACAACTGTCGAAGTTAGAAAGACTATTTACTGTGAGAAAAGTAAACATGAGCCGTATTTTAAAATGACCGATGAATGCCGTTAAAACTAGTCCAATCTCAACTGACGATTCTCAAAGCTTGAAAACCAACAGAAAATTCAGTTTACAGAATGTGTCAGAGAATATCACAAATACTTTAGAATTAGTGTCAAGTTACACTTCTCATTCAGTTATTACATATGTAAAAGTCATGATAGAGAAGAAAAAACATACACTCACAAATTCGAAATTTACCTCTTTTAGTAAGAACAAAGAGTTTCAACACGTAACACGAATCCTGCCTGCTGCATACGTACGTACAAGGGGATCAACAGCACATACATGCCGTTAAATTAAGGCCTACGAAGGAGAGGTCAGCGCAGAGGGTTGGTGCTCGCAAGGAAATTCCCGTCAGGCGCTTCACAGCGGAGGGAGGCAAAACAGTGCAGAGGAGACGACCGGGAGCAAGGAGATGAACATAGAAGAGAAGGGCAGAGAGACAAAGAGAAAATGATGGACGAGGAGGGAAGAACGGAGTCTGGTGGAGATGTGGGAGAAAAGAGAAAAGGATGGGCGGGAACGTGCGAGGGCAAGATGAGAAGACGGAGATCGTGGCTCCGAGGGGAAGAAAGGGGCGTAGCGGAGAGGCGCGGAATGGCACCAAGCGGCACGCGATGGCGCGGGCGGCGGAGGGCAGCGTTGGGCGACGTTTGAACCTGCGACTGAACGGTGCACCGGGCGGCACAAGGTGCTGGTGACGGTGATCACGGGCGATCCGCCCGGCGACGGCGAGGTGGCGGAGCGGGAGCGGGGGCGGGGTAAGGAGGGGAAGGGACGAGGGAAAAAGGGGCGTAGCGGAGAGGCGCGGAATGGCACCGGGCGGCACGGGACGGCGCGGGCGGCGGAGGGCAGGGTTGGGCGACGTTTGAATCTGCGACTGAACGGTGCACCGGGCGGCACAAGGTGCGCGGGGCGGCGCGGCAGACCGCTGGGCGATCCGCCCGGGCGGACGGCGAGGTGGCGGAGCGGGGGCGGGAGCGGGGAAGGGAGGGGAAGGGACGAGGGAAAAAAGGGGCGTAGCGGAGAGACGCGGAATGGCACCGGGCGGCACGGGACACGGAGGGCAGCGTCGGGCGGCACGGGACGCGGAGGGCAGCGTCGGGCGACCTTTGAATCAGCGACTGAACGGTGCACCGGGCGGCACAACGTGCGCTGGGTGACGCGGCAGACCGCCGGGCGATCCGCCCGAGCGGACGACGAGGCGGCGGAGCGTGAGCGATGGCGGGGGCGGGGGTGCGTGAGCGATGCAGGGGGCGCGGCCGCTCGCCGCTTCCAGAAGCTTCTCCGCAAACACGAATCGCGCGCGCCGGCCCGCCTCTCCCTCGGTCAACGTGATCTTCGGCGAGGAACGCCGCAATGCTTTTCGGATTCGTCGCCAGTCGAGACGCCATGAGCTGGGCTTGTCGCGCACGTACTGTGGTTATGGAACACCACCTTAAGGCATGCGGATGCATACGTGGCAGAAATACTATATTCGTACGCTGGGAAGAAAAATGAGTTGCGCAAATAAGGTGCAGAGAAGGATTCAACAAAATCCAGTGTCAGATTTTCAGCGTGTTTCATCAGCAGTGACTTCTTTTGAAGATTTTTCGCCTCTTTGATACCATAGCCAACTCGTTGTGAACAGAGTCGTGATTTTTTCATTGCAGAGACGTTAAGAATATTGCAAGACATGCACCACAGAAAAGAAAACAGTAGTGCAAATAACAGACATTACAAATCGAATAATGTATTTCTTGACGAACATCATTTATAGGTGGAGAGTTGTTTCACGATAACGGCATTTGATTTTATGAAGGGTCTTTCGATACTGTACTATAAGCAAACCAACGATCTAAAGTGATCACTCAATTTGTGTTTGAACTTCAAAAGTTTAAACGCAGCACAAATATTGGCCGCGACAGAAACGATCCTGCATTTATAAAATAAACACGAAATGTTTATATACGCCCACAAATGTAAGTTATTAATCGGATAGGAACAGGTCTGCACCGTTATATATGAGTGTAGGGCTTTAACAACCACTTACTAAGCTCACAGTATTTTATTACTGTTTTCATAAAACGGCAAACGTTTTCTGTTTGTGTTCATATACCCCATCCCTTTATTAGAAAACTGAATCACGCGAAAAGCTGTCTTTAAACGCACACAATAAACCAAATGGAGAGGCCCCTTCTGAGTGAAGTGGTTTTTGTAAGGATCAGGCGATAAATTCAACGACAGCCATGTTTTAGTACGAGCAGTTCAACCTTTAATAGTCGCAATATACGATACACGAACAAACAGAAGGAACGCCGGCCGACAACATCCAGATCGTGAACCAGGAGTCCCTCACCGTGTCAGGGAGAACACGAACCCCCGATCCATAAAACAGGAAACGAGTACGCAGCAAACGACTCGTTGAAACGAGTTTCAACGCGGGTAAACGGCGCTGGGGGCGGAGAGTGCGGGCGAAGCGAGATCGGTACCCGAGGACGGAGCGCCCCCCCCCCACCTACGCCGCTACACGACGTTCACTGCAGGGGCCGAAGCGGCGTAAATGACATGGACGGCGATAAAAAGAGATGTTGATACAGTGAGGGAGAACGACACTTGCAGGTGGCAGGTCGAGTAAGGGTGCAATTATTAAGACAGAATGTAAGTGAGACGGTAAATCTGTGGCGACTGTGCCACATTCATTGAACTCGTTTGGGGATCTTGGCACCATTATCGCGATAGAGGTCATTCAGCGCACAACGGCCAATGAAACTTATTATATGTTATAAATCTGAGGCACCTAATTAGTTTCGACCTACTGTGAACGTGGCTTCAGATTTTATACTGAAGACATCTGTGTGCTAATGTTTTCATCCGCTCTTTGTTACATATAAGTTTTCACTATATGGAAAAATGAATGGATTTTTTTTTTCATGTGCTGCTTTGTCAGACCTTAGTGACCGAATTTTACAGTGCACCACACGCGTTTTCTTCAATTGGAATATTACTTTATTTCTTCAATTTCCACCATTTCCATACTTAGAACGAATTTTGTCCCTAGGATACAATCAACTACAGGCTGAATTCAGAATAGACATCAAGCCACAGTAAGGCAAAATTAATGTTCTGATGTGAGAGAAGGAGAAAGACGCAGCCACGAGCCGCTGATGGCGTCGAGAGAGAAGGGCGGGATGGTAAGAAGTAAGAACGTGTGCCTTGAGGGCCGCCAGGGCTTACCGCCGATCTCAGCGTGGATCGATGCACGGGGTACCCGAACGCCCTCCCGCGCCCGGCCCCCAGACGTCGCTCTCGTTGGCCGCTGCACGTCCCCACGGCCTGGTCCTAGTAGACAAGGGACCACGACTGCAAGCACAGAGTGTACAGGAAGAGACACTCAATGCTTAAGATGTGTTTTACTAAGATCCACAGACCGATTTCAAACAACGCCAAGACCGAAAGGCCACCCTGCTACACTACGATCTGTGCTTAAAACATGGCTCATAGACAAGTGATCGGTGATGAAGTCACAGACCTAAGTGGTCGAAAACCGTAGAACAACAATACTCTGTGATATCAGGATCCAAACAAGTCATCTCAGATTAAATCTCGTCATTAAAGAAGGTATGGATTGTGGACGTTAAAGAAGGTATGGATTGTGGACCATCCCAGCAGATTCCCGAGTGGATCAGAATGAGATTGAAAGAATAAGGAAATACTGAAAAATCTCCAAGTAGAGCTGTAAAGAATGGGAAGAAAGGGAGGGAGCCTTGTCTCAATAGTAATTGCAACTCTACGAAGCTGTATGCAGAGACCTGATGAAACATCTTAGGAACATTGGTCTTGAAGCGAATCTGGCACACAAACTCCAAAAGGTAAGATCCCTGAGCACCGCTCACATTCCGCGTGGGTTCCTCCAGATTACCTATTTTTTTACATTTTTACCATCTTAGGGGCCTCACGGAACGGGAGTTTATTTTTTTTCTTTCTTTCTTTTTCAAAGGGACATTTACATTTTGTACTACTGCGTTGCGGTTTTAGTGGTAAAGAGGTGGGCTTTTTCTTAAATGTACAGATACAACTACTTAATTATAGCTTACAATTTTTGTAGCTCTCCTACTGTGCTCTATTTTTGGAGACCCAACGTCGGGGTCAAAGCTTCCCCTTCCCCCACTTCCTATTGAGTAGAACAAGTAGCAAAACGTGTTTAATCAGAACTGAAGACGCTGCACGCCCCACACTTAACCATGGAGGGAGGCAGAAGTGTCGAATTCACATAAATGAATGATACATGTTACGAAGTCAAATTCCTAAGGCCCTAGAACCCACAGTTTGCGAGACGATTCATGATCGATAACGTAACGTTATAGTTGAACAGACAGATAAACGGGCGGGCAGTGTTTGGCGTGGTATTATTTGCATCCGCCTAATTAGACTTTTTTCGCTCATGTTTAATATTCATAAAAGGAAAGTGGAATTCATCTCTCCCTGAAATTCTAATTTTTCTGACACTTCATTTGGTATGTTTGGTTGATATGAAAGCCGAAAATTAGGTATATACAAAAAGAAATAAAAGTATTGATGATGATGATGATGATAACGAAGAAAAAGGAGTTTAAACACATAAAAGTAATATAATATTTCTACATAAGAAAAATGTCTTTATCAGAAAAAAAACTGTAATGATACGTACTGTCATTGATTCATGGAACATTTCACAACATAGATTCGATAGAGGGGCTGCGAGGGGCGAAGGGGCAGGGGCAGGGGCAGGGGATGGCGCGAGGGCAACCGAAGCGGAGGCGCACAGCGGCGCAGGGCCAAGTGCAACAGAGGAGGGGGTCGTCGCGCAGCACAAATTTCAATTGCTGCAGGCCGCAGCCCCAGCCCTAAATCTTGCCATCTAAATTTTCAATTACGCAGCGGCGGAGGGCGGCCAGGAGAGGCGTACTAATGACTGCAGTGGCCGCAAACGCCAACGACGCCCCTCCCCCGCCCCGCCCACTCTTCTGCCCGCTGCCAAACAGAGCGGCCTCCGCCAGCAAATACCCTCGCGCCTCCCTCTTGATGCCTTTGACGCTCACTGCCTATATTCAACCTCTTAGCATTCAAGCCACAACAAATCAATTGGGGCAATACCTGATACCAATAGAACCCAATTTCTTCCCGATATTCGCTATAACGATTCTTCACCAACACTGTACACAGAGGCCATCGCCTTCCCCAAGCGTTTGAAGCCGAACCACCCGGCCTGCATAGGTATTGACAACCAACCCTCACACCGTCGAACCGCTCCTTCTCAATTTCACCCACCCGCCGGCCCTCGTATGCCGCTGTGTCCAGCTCCAGCGTAGACGTGCGCCAATGAACTCGGGCGGTCCGAGAGGCCGGCCAGCCCGAGGCACGCGACGCAACGGTCGATGAGGCAGCCGCCGATCGTTCACGCCCGCCCTCCCGCCTGACCACGCGCTGCCCACCGCCTCCCCCACACAAAAGCCGGCGCACAAACGCCTCCCGCACAATGCCCACCGCCGCCGCCGCCGCCGCCCCCGCGAGAGCAAAAACGCGCTCACAATGAGGCGGCATTCACGC
The DNA here is from genome assembly GCA_011170035.1 of Teleogryllus occipitalis. Taxonomy (NCBI): domain Eukaryota; kingdom Metazoa; phylum Arthropoda; class Insecta; order Orthoptera; family Gryllidae; genus Teleogryllus; species Teleogryllus occipitalis. The sequence continues at coordinate 11,306 of BLKR01010770.1, forward strand.
GCTGGCCGGAGGCCGCGTGCGGCGACGGAGCAGAAAGAGGCAGCCCGTTCGTGGGGGCGGTGGGTTGACCAACGGCGCTGCGGCGAGCGGCAGGGCGGGCGAGCGGCAGGGCGGGCGAGCGGGAGGGCGGGCGAGCGGGAGGCAGGGCGAGCGGGAGGGCGGGCGAGCGGGAGGGTGGGCGAGCGGCAGGGCGGGCGAGCGGCAGGGCGGGCGAGCGGGAGGGCGGGCGAGCGGGAGGGCGGGCGAGCGGGCGGGCGGGCGGGCGGGCGGCGGGCGAGCGGGCGGGCGAGCAGGGGGGGGTGAGCGAGCGGGAGGAGCGGGCGAGCGGGAGGGCGGGCGAGTGGGAGGGCGAGCGGGCGGGCGAGCGAGCGAGCGGACGGGCGAGCGGGAGGGCGGGCGAGAGGAGGGCGGGCGAGCGGAGGGCGGGCGAGAGGGAGGGCGGGCGAGCGGCAGGCGGGCGAGCGGTAGGGCGGGCGAGCGGGAGGGTGGGCGAGCGGCAGGGCGGCAAGCGGCAGGGCGGGCGAGCGGGAGGCCGGCGGGCGGGCGGGCGGGCGGGCGGGCGGCGGGCGGGCGGGCGGGCGAGCGGGGGCCGAGCGAGCGGGAGGGCGGGCGAGCGGAGGGCGGGCGAGCGGGAGGGCGAGCGGGCGGGCGAGCGAGCGAGCGGACGGGCGGGAGCGGAGGGCGGGCGAGAGGGAGGGCGGGCGAGCGGGCGGGCGAGCGGGAGGGTGGGCGAGCGGGAGGGCGAGCGGGCGGGCGAGCGGGCGGGTGAGCGAGCGGGCGGGTGAGCGGGTGAGCGAGCGGGCGGGTGAGCGGGTGGGCGAGCGGGCGGGCGGGCCAGTGAGCGGGGTGGGCGAGCGGGCGGGCGGGCGACGAGCGGACGGTGAATGACGGCGGACGGGGCTCCGGGGACGCACATCTGTGGCCAAATGGGTTGCGGCGACGCAGGCGCTGAAGTGCGGTGGCGGCGCTGCGCTGTAGCTTCCCGGTTGGCGGGAACAGTGACAGAGACCGCATTGATGCGGTAAGCACCTTCTCTGGAGATTTGCCAGTACCGAATAAAGACCAATGAGGAGGCAATGGTGGACTGGATATGGTAGTTTGCGTGACAGCGGCTAAGAACAAGCCGGAGTTTGCGTAAACAGAGTTGGTGCATAACGCTTGGGAAACGGTCATCATGAAGAGCATAACTGAATGTATTGACCGTTGCGCAAATTCCGAGATCTGATAGGGGCATCATTGAAGAGTGAGTGTGGACGATGTCGGCAGGGAATGTAAAAGATGTTTACACATCTATTTGTTTACCTCGGATAAGCAAATCAAATTTCTCCAAGACACTGTCATAGCGAACCCATGCCCAAACTTGAGGAAAAACGTTTTAACAATAGGAAACTCTGCAGCCATGTCTAAACCACGACATGGAATGAACCTATACTCGCATGAAAGCCATCTATAAGAATTTGGGCAGAGCTTAACGTGAAATTAACAAGTTATTAACAATTACGTGACGAGTTGTGTACGAAGTACAATACATTGCAAAAGCAAAGCATGACCGGGTCCACTGGTTCTAAATAAAAATGGAGAAATAATTCGACAGCACACATGCATGCTATCAGCATGAATTTAAAAGATAAAAAAACATCTAATACACACTTAACACATTATGGATACTTGACTTTCTAATTGTCACAATAACAAACAGTTAATCGATACATTTTGATATCTTACGAGCCTGAAACCTGAACATCAGGAGTCAATACGTATTGCATATCAGCATACATACTGATAAGTGATCAAAACTTTTTTGTGAAAATGAATGATTATAGTTCCTGTCATTACGTTTTACATTAGCAAATTTCCATAATATGATGGTACCCAATACCGACGGTGCATGTGAAGGCTTCGCGCGCGTGTGCAGATGCCTCGCGTCCACGCGGCGGCGACAGCGCAGCGGGAGCCCCTCGCCTCCGTGACGTCACGAGGGCCCCGTTTCAAGGACGCGGGGTCACTCGTCCTCCGACATCCGGTAGAGGGGGCAGTGGCGGCGTGGCTTCGGGGCGTTGCCAATTATAGACGGGGGGGGAGGGGTCGATGCAGTCATGTTGCTCCAATCGGGGTCAGTCCGCTCAAAACAGTTCTTACTATTAAATCATGAGCTAATACACATCAAATAATCATATCTTATTCAAAGAAAAAAAATGCTTTTTTGAAGCATTTTATATAATTATATACTTCCAGAAATCGTAGACTGAATTCTGAGTTGATAATTTGCAGGTGTGATCGAAGATTACTCGATGGGTCTCAGAATTACCAATAAGAGTACGTACTCCTCTTTCACCTTGACTGTAATTGAAGAGTTACATGAAAATGACCATGAGTCGCCGGTAATCAATCAAATGCATTCGTATTGTCAAATGGAGAAGGCAAGGCTTGCGGCAATACCCCAAGTGATGTATGGAGGCCTTTGAAGGCTACACAGACTTGCAAAACGGTACAAGAGAACATTGCTTATGTCAGCGATTTCTTACCCATCTTGGAGGCATAAGTATTCACATCTTCTCTTTTTATTTACTGGTAAGTGTGTTTCAAATTCATGGACAGATAGATCAAATGTGACACAAGAAGGAAATCAAATGCCAAAGTTAAACGATGAGTAAACAAATGACAAGTTTACGAAGAATGTGTGTTAATTTAGACTGTCAACATCTATTTTAGTTTAGAGAAATAAACGAAAAAAATTAAAAAGAATGAAGTTCTAAGTTTGCTAAGCTTTAAAGCAACAATGGACGGTTGGCATGTTCAATTTACAACGCTGAAAATTTTGAAACGCTGAAAACGTTGAACACTGAAAACGTTAGCAAACAAGTGCAAATAGTATGAAAATATATAATAGTAATATTAAATATTAGGTATTGTAATATTTTCCAAATATGCCCTTTAAGTTTCTTTAAGGAACCGATTTAATTAAAGGAAAAATCTCAATCTTTAATATTTTAGTTGTAGGAAGACGCCGAAAAATTTTGAAATATCAGAGATTTTGCAATTTTCGAAATACCAGAGATTTCAACGAAGGTGAGACCTGCACCATTCTCTTAAACGTCCGTCACACTATCTAACAAAAAATTAATAATAAAAAACGATGGAGGCATTGTTTTGAAAATCTTGGAAATGTTCCAGGAGCTTCAAGTAAAGTAACCCCCAAAATTAAAATGTTTCAAAGACAAGAGACCGCGACATCAGCCAGAATTGAGGAATATCAACTTTGGAGAAAATTGGCTGAAGGGGTTAGCCGCTAGCGTTATTCACAGTCGGACGGACAGACATTTTGCCGACATTCAATTTTCTGGTATCAAGGACCCACAAAACATGGATTCTGGCTACACCATGTGATAGACGATTTTTTTCTGAATTTAGAAACTGGATTTATCCACGTTTTCGTTATCAGGGTAATTCGTAATAAGAGTTTTTCTGACCCAAAATTTGCCATTTTCTCGGGCAGGATTACATAACTTTCTCTCTACTACATACGTGGGAGCGAGAAAGTAAAAAGGGTTTTCTTATTGCGCATCAATGACAGAAGTTGCAGTATTTTATTTAAATTTATGAAATACAAAAATGGATTTATCGTATACATAAGATTATAGAATTAAAAGTTTCTTAATGTTAGAAGACACGTCGAGCACAAAAAACGAAAATATACAGTAAAAAAATGTATTAATACAATCATAACATAATAAAATTTAATAATCACAAGTGTGGAATGGAACGGATTTGCACTCGAATCTAATGCGCCATCGAATCTAATGAGCACCACGATTTTTAGTACTACGTTTGGTCAAAAAAGGTGTGCATTAGATTCGCTTAATACTGTACTCTCGCAAAATGGCAACGTGTATGAGAGAAAGGATTTCGTGACAACAAAAAGATATATAGTACACAAAAGAGAGAGATGAGCAATGCAGCAATAAGAAATTTAATATTTTATCAACTATATATACCAATGAACATTTATTCGATCGCGTTTATACACATACCGTGTGAATTGTGAATAGTAGGAAATAAAAAAACAGTAATGTAATATTGGTTTGAGGGTAAAGTACTAGTACAGTGCGCAAACATTAAAGGAGCATCATGCTTTAAAAGAAAGCACCACTAGCACTGGCGAATCGGGCGACGTAATCGCGTGAGCGTACGCATCCATTAAGCGGGTCGCATGTCCGACGCCCGTGACGGTGGAAGTGGGGCAGCGGGGCCAATTGGAGGTCATAAAATCTCAATCGGCGCGGCTCCGTCGAGGTCGCAGTCTCATCTGCCACGGGCGTGCGGGGGGTGGCGGTGGCGGCCGCGGCGAAAGCGGCGACGGCGCCTGCAGCTGCGAGGTCACGCGATGCTCTGCGGGCTGGCGGTCGCCGACGGAACTATAGACACCGCCTCCAACGCGGCCAACGTTATCATTGCTGCCATTCCCGTCCACAATGCTCCCAACGTTATCACTGCCAATCGTCTCGCCCTCGTCAAGAATTCTTACTTTCATCGCCTACATTTTTTGTTACACCTCCACCGCACCTCGTCGTTTCTACTTCAACTCGCAGCGCCACCGAACCGCCGCTTCCCCGCGCCCATGACGATACGGTAGTGCCGGGTTCGAGGACGGGAGCGTAAAAATAGCAACGCAGTGCGCGACAGGCAGGGGGAGGGGAGGCGGGTTGAAGGTGGTACTGGGAAGACGACGCTGGGCGGTGTAAACCCGAGGAAGGGGCGGGCAGAGTTACGGCAGCCGCCAGATAACCGTGCCCCCGCTCCGTCACCGCCCACGCGCCGCCCGCGCCGCCCGCGCAACTGCCAGGTGCCGCGCCGGCGACACGCCGTAAAGCGAGGCCAGGGGCGGCGCGAGGCGAGGCACGAGAAAGAGGGAACGAGACGACGGGCGTCGGTGACGTGCGGCGTGGGGGCGCGAGGCGAACAAATAAAGATGAGACCGCGCGGATGCGAAGCGGAAAGGAAAAAGAGAGAAGGCGAAAGGTATGAAAAAGGGCGGCTGGAATGTTACGCAGCAAACTGCGTCGGTTGAGAAACACGGAAGGAGAGTTGTTTATCATCGAAGTGAAAAGGAATCTCACGGAAAGCAAATGAAGAAATTAACAAAACGGAGGAGGGATACCGTAGATAGATAAGAAATAAAAAAAGTGGGAAATTTCTTCCTCTTTAGAAACCAAAGAGCAAGAGATCGAATAATAATAATAATAATAATAATAATAATAATAATAATAATAATAATAATAATAATAATAATAATAATAATAATAAGAAGAAGAAGAAGAAGAAGAAGAAGAAGAAGAAGAAGTATAAAGGAATAAAAGTCTCTATAAGGTACTAATGATTCCTGAAACCCGAATGAGATATGGATCTCACGGGTAAATTAGTTATGAATCGGTTAAAGACGCTCATAAGCCCACGCACTGAAGCAGACCAGAAGCCCATCTCGTAGGGCGATCGCGAGGCGAAAGAGTCGCCATGGCGGAAGGCGGCGCTGGGGGCGGCGCGGAGCGGCGCGAAGCGGAGCGGCGCGAAGCGGAGCGGCGGCGGAGAGCGATGTCTGCCGGCGCTGTCGCGCGCGCGTACCTTATCTGCCTTGGCAGACACCGCCGCGTCGGAGCGCCTGCCGGCCGGCCGCTCCCCCCTGCGCTGCGCTGCGCTCCTGCCTGCACCGCGCCACGCCGCCCACGCCGCCCACTCCGCGCTGCGCCAAAGGAAAGGAAAGTTTCGTTTGCACAGGTGCGGCCCGTATCGCGCCCGCCCGCTCGCCCGCCCGCTCGCCCGCCCGTCCGTCCGCCCAGCTGGACACGGACCCGGCGCCTCCTATCGGATTAAAAGCGCAGCTCCCGTTCGTCGCAACGCTGTCTGCCAGCCAGACGAAAAGCAGGACTTTCCAGAAACGCCTAGTTTTATCCTTGCGCAAAGGTTTTTCTGCAGCGAAATGAGCTAGTGTTAATGACGAGGCAGAGGAATCATCAGTGGTAACAAAATAAAATCATTTAACTGAAAATATTTTACATTCGAGAAGTAATTAATAAATTAAAGTTGATTTTACGGTAACCTAAAACGAAATCATACTTTTCAGGACTAAGTGAAATAATCACAATGTTTACGAAAGTTAATATCACGCACTTTTACAAATAATTATATTGTCATTATTTGATAAAGTATTAACAGAGGTCAAAAAACGAAAAAACTTCGCCTGATCTACCAGTGAGCTCATTCTTAACGAAAAAATATTTTAGAAGTTGATTCTAAAAAGTCACCTATAATTCATATACGTATGTGAGTCCAGATAATTTCAAACACTTCATTTTTGGTGCGACAAGATTACATACACGTTTGCTCGACGGTTTGCACAAACATCAAATATTATGTTTTTGGGAAAACGCATTAGACGCGCTACCCAATGTTGAGACCCACGTTAGTCAAATTTCTAATAAAAGAATATTAAAGTACCAAACCTGCATTTTAACTTCATTTATTTACATGAATGCGATATTCCAGTATTATACGATTACAACAAATTCCTGGAAGAAATCCAGGCCATATAAGCACAAACACGAAAGAATCCGCAACATTTTTTCTTAAAACTTATCTATGCATGGAGGTTCAGTACGGTGTAATTTTCGCATCTGTTTACTTCGAAAACATTCTTTATCGAATTTCCCGTTCGACGAAGGAAAAATCCCGAAAAGTTTTCGCTCGCAAACCCAAGTTACTGCCTCCCTCGGTGCAGAGGCTTCGGCGGCAGCTCATGCCTTCTGCTCAACGCACAACAGCCGTCGCTTGTTTGGAAGCAAGCGCGGCCGCTGCAAATCTAAACACGCGTATGCAAACAAGAGGCGGCGGCGGAGGCGGCCAGGCGAGCCAGCGAGCGGTCCGCTCGCGCGATGCGACGAGGTACGACGCGGCGCGCTAGAAAACCATCGACGCGCCACCGGCTCGCTCTCAGGCCGAGGCAGCCACATGCGCTGTTTTTATGCGCGAGACACACCAGCGGTTGCGTTCTCAGAGGAGAACTTGACGCGGAGAGCTGCAGGTATGAATCGCAGTCCGCTACTCCACTTCACGTATTGAATTTTTCAATCGTATAATTAGTGTGGTGTTACGGGTATAAATATTGAAGTTTCTATGACCAAAAAGTGAACTTTGAGGAGAACTTGACGCGGAGAGCTGCAGGTTTGAATCGCAGTCCGCTACTCTACATCACTTATTGAATTTTTCAATCGTATAATTAGTGTGGTGTTACGGGTATAAATATTGAAGTTTCTATGACCAAAGACTGAACTTTATTTCATTGAAAAATATCAAAATGCAGGTTTGACTAACGAACTTTGTTATTCAATCCTTATCATTATGTTAACATTCAATAACAACAAACACTGTACAAGGTCCCAAAAAATCAATTTACCACCAAAAATTGCATTCCATTCCGTTACTGATAATGTAGTAGGGGACGATGTGCCTGAAAAGAAGCAACGGTGCTATTGGATTTCGAAAATGACATTACAAAACAATCACAGTTTTACAAAAGATATTCACTAACACGAACATAAATTCATTAGCCCGGACGTCCTTGGTGGCGTAACTTGTAGCTTAATGGTAATTCATGAGCAGCAATACGGAGTCCCAGTGGATGTTTAATGCGATCAAATTTATGATGCTCGGCCTATCCCAAATGGCACTAGTTAAAGCACTATCCCTCGAAGTGAGAGAACAACAGGAGCATGCTTCCAAAAGCAACACACTGATAAACAAACAATAAAATCAAATCACTGTTGTCACGAGCAAATGATATTTTCCCCGAAAACATAATTATCAGCCTACGAAATTAAGTTGACACAAAGAGGGAGTATTAAAGAGTAGATGATAAAACCCTTATAAAGTAGTAGAAACAAACCATTTTTTGTTTGAGAATTCATTCTTATTACTGATTTATGTTTAAACAAAAAGGTACGATATGTTTTCAAATTAAACTATCCTTTTACAATGACTAACACAATATGTTTATTACACCGTTTCCATTATAACTTGATTTTCTTTGTTTGGACATATTTTCGTCGTACATTTCGAAAGATTAAAATAGATTAGGAATTCGTTTCCAACTTATTTGAAATGAATTATGAAGTTAATACAGTCTGATCTGTACCACATATCCTTGCAAACACACAACTCAATGCACACCGCACCCGTTAGAGTCGCCAATCGATTGTGCGAGATGACTGGGAGAATGTGCAATATCGGTATTGCATTTTGTTCTCTGAAATCGCGTAATAAATCATTAAAACATTCGCATATGGTAAAAAAATACCCCATTGTTTATCGAATATCAAAAAAAAAATTCATCAAATAACTTGAAGAGATCAAGAAATTATTATTTTTATTTTATTGAAAAATATATGTATTTTCGATATGCACACAGAGAACAGCTGACGTTTGTACAAAAAAGGACAAACAAATGACAACAGTTTGTTCCACAGGCATTAAGTTATTAAGTAGCCAATAGCACACTAATCGCGACCCGTTTATGGGTGTCACCATTGCGTGGTGTTTGGGTGCGGTGTGTATAGAGTTGCAGATGGTGTACGGAGTGCTACCACTGCATCATCAGCCAGATCGATCGAGATATCAATTTTGATGAAAATCCTGCCTTCGTTTTAACCGCTCGCGTTAGTCACAGACGGACGGACGTTTTGCCGTAAATCAATTTTTCTGTATCAAGAACCCACAAAACGTGGATTCTAACAACACAACGCATTCAAGGATGTTATTTACTACGTTTAGCAGTACGAATTATCCATTTTTCGGTATCAGGGACCCACAATACGAGATTTTCTGCCGACAATCGCCATTTTCCGCTACAGCATTGGCGTTCTGTATATAAATCGCGTACGAAAAAGTACAAATACTTTGTACAAGTTATTCTTGTACAAAAACCCTTCTTTACATCATTGAGAACCATTTACATTTACAGGAATTTTGGACTAGTACCATCCTAAGAAAAGTTTTCTTTTCAAATACTACACAAATAGTGAACCGGTCTCTACAACTCTACAGGCTTGTCTGGAGCAATTTGAAGGGGAAAAAAGGTTTACGAGTGGCACCTGCAACGTTGAACTCCAATGGGTATCGCATTTGAATGAACACAACTGGATCAGTAAAATGTGTGCTATCAATACAAGTAGCAGTGCAAGTTCAATCCTGCAAATCTAAGTGGAACTCGTTCATTACTACTTGTATTCAGTACTCACGTTTTTACTTCAATAAAGGTATCGGCTGAGGTGGCCCAGAACATCAACCGATGTCACTGCAGTGCCTCTGACCGGGATGTCCTAGTGTTCCAGGACCGATGGCGGAAAGATTTCGACACTTGCTACGGGTCGAATTTCTTCACCGTCTGAAGAAGAATTCCAGCGATCGGCTGCTCTAACAGGTAGTTTTCCGTGGTTTCTCAGATCAACACTAGGTGATTACCGGAGTACTACCCCAACAAACAGGTTACGGACTCCACTTTATAACTGAATCGTCTCTGCGTGCCACCGTCTGGGAAACCTTGCTCTACCGAGTTTTCTTTTGCGAAATTAGGGAGTTTTAGCGCCAGGCGTAAGGAGACATCCTTAAACTATTGATCACGTGACTTTCGAGTTTATAAGGTCGCAATGAACAACGTTGAGAAGAGTTTTAGCAATTGCGACATTGCATTATGCATTATAACAAACAAAAAAAAAAAGACTTTCAAGCGTTGAACAAAGAAGTTGCATAATACATTAAAGAGAGTAGACTAAGTGGCGAGACATTTAAACCACCATACGAGACAAGAGTATAACAAATCTACATTGTGCACGGAGTTTTACATTTTATGGCCCACCGCGATGAGTACGCAGTTTGGCATTTTGAACTGGCTTTTCTTGAGAATGTAAGGAATATACTAAAACAGCGTTCGTTTATGAGCATAAGACATAACCTAACTCGAAGGTATGATTTGAACTTCTTTTTCGCGAACTTCTTACCTGTCACCTCCCCAACATTTTTCGTTAATTCGTCGTGGAGTTCGTAAGGAACTGCCTTACTTACGAAAAGCGGTTTATTAGAGTTGGAAAAATACAACCTTTCCTGTTTTTAGGTGGCCATTTTGCCGTTTGTAAGGTGACCGTAGAGACTCCTACAGGCGTGCACTATTTATGAAGGTAGGTCGTACGTTAGGCCTAAGGCGTTATGACTTCAAGGTCGCCACCTTCCGCGTGGCGCTAAAACTCCCTATTCTGCGAAGCCGTACTCGCGTAGCGGTTCCCCGCAGACCACAGACGCAACGCCTGCTGCGCCAGCAGTGAGCCATAGCTCATCCTGCTCTGAAATGCGCTGCACCGCCCGCGCGCATGAAAGTACTAGCGATAACCGTTCGGCGCGGCGCGGTGCGGCCCGCCCTGCAGCCCGCCGCGCCGGGCGCGCGCCCGCGAGGCCAGCGCCGGAGCTGCCGGCAGGAGAGAGTCCGCGCTGCCGCAGCTCAACAGCGCTCAGGCGGAAACAACTCTACCTCGTTCCTTTCTGGAGGCAAGGCAGAAGAAAAACAACTATGGTCACGGAAATTGATGATTGATTGATTGATTTTTCGTGTTTCCGAGCGTGTCAACTGCTTTATTAGTCCCGTTAGTGTAGTGCAGGTTTCTTTCTCGGGAGATGGCGGTGATCTTCCCGCTGGATTGCGAGATCTGGCGCTGACCTACCGTCGACTAGTGGGGTTTCCCTCTAACCAGGACTCTCCCACCAGCGGGGCACCGCCCCAGTCGGGACAAGCTCTGAGCTCCCGACCGGTCTCCCGGAATATGTGGTAGTGTAGTGCATGTTAGTGCAAGTGTGTGTGTAAAGGGAGAGGATAGGACAAGGAAGAGGAAGGACAGATCACGCGCGGTCCGTGGGCCGTCTGGTAGGGTACTGCTCCAACATTCGCCTGGAAAGATAGTGTCTCTTTTCCAGGATTTGTTACGACGAAAACTTCATTTGTCTGTCGCCAAGATAAAAGTTGAACGATATGAACAGCTCAGGAACGTTTGGTTTGTGCTATGACGAGACGAGCATCAGCCGACATCATCTCTGTATGCGGCCTTTCTGAGCACTTTATGGGGTTAAAAAGTGCGAGTCCCCTTCTCTATTGCGTTTAATCGATTTAAGTTAAATTGTTTTAAATAACGCGACAACCAACAAATCATGCACTACATTGCTTGCCACAGTTTAAGCATACTTCACAACAAATAAGTGGACGGAAACTTCTCTTTCTACGCCTTACTTCTCTAAAATGCTTCTTTCAAGTATACTCAAAACCAATAATATGTTGTAAGAAAAATAAAGATTGCTAGGGTTATAATCTTTCTCCCAGAAACAGATATGTTTGAGGCCGCTCTGCTTATTATCGTTACTTGTAGCGCTTTCACTGCTGCAGGAACATCGCAGCGCGGGCTACATCCATATGCATGGGCGTAGACTGCCCCTTGCGTAAGAAGTCGCCGGCGCCGCTGCGGTGCCGCGCGCGGGTCGCGCAGAACGGCGCTTCCACGTCGCGCAACAAGGCCGCGCGTTCGTCCCTACTCCCATCGAGAGGGCCGCCAAATGGCAACGAGCAGGGCGGCGGAGGCAATGCGATAGGCCATGCGAGGGCTGGCAAAGAAGTGGAAGCTGCGCTGGCGCTAAGGAGCAAAGAAGCGGAAGCGACTTGAAAGAGAGGGGCGGCCACGCGCCCCCCTCCGCCGCTGCGACGCTCCCGACCCGCAGCGCCTCTGAGCCTGGCAGCTTCCGCCTGGGCTCGCTTGCGCGTGCGCACAAGGACCCCGCGGTCATACTACGCCGCGTTCGAGCGCACAATTGCACCCACGTCTTTCCGAGCGTACCAATGAATTTTAATATTTGTTAAAGACACTTACTACTCCGTTTGTAATTTTGGTCCACCAACATTCATGATCTGACAGTTTCGTCAACCAGATTTTACATATATAATGACATTAATGTCAAGAACTTTTTGGTTGGCGAGCGACACGAATTTACATCGAAAAATGACAGGTAAAGAACATGTTGTTTGAAGCATTTTCTTTTCTTCTCAAAAAATTAAAAATAGTTACCTCAGAGTATTTCTCTCGGGGAGGAAAGAAAGAAAATGAAAAACACAAATCTTGAAATTCACTTCTTCCTTGATTTGACTTTTATTCTTTTAAGTACAATTATTCCCTATTTTCGTAACTAATTGGCTGAAATACACAATTACTGACATGATTGATTGAAACACACAACTGCAAGAATTGAAATACACAATTACTCCAGCGAAACGACCTAACAATCACAATGAAAAAAAAAATCCATGCAAGGCAATCTTACCAATAATTTCATTTCAAAATATCTAAATTTTTTACCAAGAGTATTTTCTTCATAAATGTCACTTTTGAGAAACAGTGTATAAATATTTTGGTTTTACAAAGACGAATACCTGCGAACGTGCAATTATTTCTATTTTACATTGCTAGTCCAGATTAAATCTGAAGTTGTCGCGAACAGTGAGCGACTTATCTCACCGCTACTGTTCAGAATTACAAAGCACTTACGGAAGTCTGTTCTAGCCACTCATATAGGAGAGCAGTCATTAACAGATCTGCTGATTTTGATAATAATCGTAAGCGATAAACGCTTTGACAAACTTCATTGAAACACGCACCTCTTTCTTGCAATAGTAGCGACGAACGTTCACAATCCTTGCGTGAAACGGATATATTGTGCATGTCGACGAGAAAGCAGAGACGTCTTGCAGCATTCTGTCGTCTGTGTCTCTTAAACGAAATTTGTAAAAATACACTGCGAAAAGTATACTTATCGAAAAAATCATTGTCGCCCAATTCTTCGCAAAAAAAAAAAAAAATAATTTTCAAAGGAGTACAGAAATTATTATAGCGGTCTGAGAAGGAAATGGTAACAACACGTCCAACCTAAATTAACCCCAAAAAGGAAATTACGAATGAAAGGATTTTTCCAAAGTGGAGAAGAAGAATGTGAAAACATAATAAAATGTGTTTTATTATTTATATTTATTCTTGATAAATATCTATAATGCTAATTTCAATGTGCATAGAAATTGAAAGAAAACTGTGCACTCTTCGGCCTTTAGAGAGGTGTCAATAGTTTCGTTTGGTACTCAGAGTCTCGGGAAAAAATCCAAAAACAACTACATTACTAATTTCTATTGCGGGCAGAAATTGAAAGAAAAATATGCATCTTCCGGCCTCAGAGAGATACCTACGACTTCGATAAACACAGAGCCACTATTTTACTGTGCCTCGATCACGGAAAATTCTGCGCGGCCGGCAGACCCTCCATCGCCGGGGAACTTTGAGCCGAACTTTCCTGAGAATGCTGTTCAAGGTCTCGCCCTGCAAAAAGCAAGCTTTCCAGTCTTGGTGAACGGTTCGCTTTTCTGGGATGGTTTGCTCGAAGTTCTATCTCAAACAGAAAGTGTTCGTGACTGACACGTAAAATGTGTCAAACCGTTATGTTCATCGTATCCTGAAGCCTTTCTTACAAATGTTGACAAATGAAGAGAGTAGTCATTTTCAACAGGTCTCCGCAACCGCGCACACTAGTACAGTTTTCTTACGTGTTTACATGCGGTTTAAGGGGACAGAATTATCATACGTGATTTGTGGCCCACACGCTCTCCTGAAATGACTCCGTGCGATTTTTTTCATTGGGTATTTCTCAAAGATCGCATTAAAACTCATCCCCCATAACGGACGAATTACGGCACAGAATAGGGAACAGATTTCTGTAATACCACAGAACATTCTTTATCGCGTGAGACAGAACGTGTGTAGATGTCAAGAATACATCAGAGATCAATGGTGTGTAGTTCCAGCATCTACTATAACGTGAGTTCAATTTAAACTTTGCAGTAACGAAAAGGCACATTCCCTCTTCGGCAATTCTACCAGGAGTCCTGTCTCGATTTCCCCGGCATCCGTGGCCTGCTTCGCCGAGGCCAAATGCCCGCGCGACTGGCACATTTCGCACTGTACTATGGATCTTGGGATAAGTTTCAAACTAGTGGTGCTACAGAATGGTATAGTCTTTCTCGTACTAGTTAGTTTCCTAATTACTTTGACCGGGTCTAGCTTTTCGTTAGTGCTCCATCCTTTTGTCAGCTGCCATCTATCACCACTCAAACATAATTTTTTCATATTTGCTCAATTTTTCAATTTCTTAATGGCAGAAACAAAAATTTCTTTAAGAATATAATAGAACGGTAAAACCTCGTTCTATGTGGAAATTTTCGTTGAAAAATTTGTCGCTGTTTTTACGAAAATGGCGTTTAAGCGTTACTGTAAATGCGAAATTTGAAGCTTTTTTTTCTCACAGAAAACTACTGAGTTTTCAAAAACATTTATTGGATGTTATTTGAAGCGCTTCTACTCACAAATGCAATAATGTATACATTTTGCTGGAAAAGTGGGTATGAAGGACATGAGATATATTTCAAAAAAATTACATTTGTGTAATTTTTGAAAAGAACAACAACAAAAGAATGCAGTCAAATTAATTTCAGGTCATCTTAAACAGTGTAATTAGCACTATCTGTACGAAAAGTTTGAAGAAAAAATTGAGAACATTTTATGAAAAATTAAGGTTTGAGCGTTTTTGAAAATGCGGAATTTTGAGCTCGTTTTCATAGAAAACTTGAGAGTTTTCAAGAAATTTTATCATATTATTTTTAAGATATTATTTAAATCACATGTACTCTTAAATGCAATAATGTGGAAAAATCTTCGCTAATGTAAATATTAACTTGAGAGAGTAGTGCATACAATTACATTTTTGTACTTTTTGATAAAGCAAAAGAAGAGGAAAGTGGCGTTTATGTCATCTAATAGAGAACATTTAGCACTATCCCTTCCAAAAGACACAAGACAAAAATATGGAGCCATTTTTGAGAAAATCTAGTTTTTGTTATTTTTTTAAATTGCATATTTATGCTCGCAATATTGCGCGAAAACTACTAAAATTTTCAAAAAAATGTACATGACATTAATGAAAGAACTAATTACGGACAACAAACTTCATTCGAAGGAAAAATTTCTTTCTTCAATAACGTCGTTGAAGGAAGACGTGAAAAAAAATTAAAACTTATGTAATTTTCGAAAATTCGCGGTTGACTGTGAAAATGGGACCTATTCCACCTTTATAAGCGTATTTTACTCAATTATTACAAGAAGTTTAAGGAAAAAAATATCGAGCCATTTTTGAAAAAAAAGGGGAAAAAAAGGAAAATGTCTCTGAGGCTTGATGTAAAGTACCTCCAAATTTTGAAGACAGCTGTTCAAAATCTCATGACCTCGAGTCGAGCCAGATCAACTGGGGAATATCCATTTTGGAAGAAATCGTATTTAGGCGCTAGTGATGGATTTAGGGCTAGGTAGACGGCCAGATGGGCGGTCGGGCGGACGAACGTTTTGAAAAAACACTTTTTCGTTGTCAGGGAAGCCCGAAACGTGTATTTCCGTTGAAATCTCGAATTCAATTTTCCGCATAACTTTATCTATACTACGTATATTACTCCGTATATACGTACGTGTGCGAGAAAGTAAAACAATGTACAGTTTCGATATTGACTGAAACAGAAAAATGTTATTTTGTTATTCGACCTGTTCTCATAGTTCGGGTACCAACTGAATTTTCGTCCTCGGCGCGTCACTGCGTACAACAAAGTTGACGTCATCCGACATCAAACCTCCAAGAAAGAAACGGCTGGACATTAAAATAGTGTTTGCTGTTCATGTGTTGCGTTAAGGAACAAGAACTTGTTTGACATTATTGGTATGCGAAGAACTGTAATATTACGCTATTTTACAATATTAGTGAAGACAGTTCTTTCAAATGTTTAATTTATTGCAGTGTCATACGAGAGTATTTTTCTTCGCCAATAAGCGTGCTACTCTTTGGAAAACTTGTGTTGGTGTAGTTTGGCTCAGAAGTATTTTTGCTCCTGTAGGCCACTAGTAGAAATGTATTTTTAGTTCAGTATTTACTTAGATAATGTTTACAATATTATAGTTGTGTACACGATTCACTTGTATTTCGACCTAAAAAAATATGACCGTGGCTAGAAGTCTGAAGCATCAAAGGAAGAGAAAACAAGCGAAAACTGCAAATTCGAAGAGGGTCTGTGTCACAGCCGCATCCGAGACACTACTCATTAGGAAGATGAAAGGTATGTCATGGAGAAAAATATGGACGCATCGGACGTAGACACAACATGAAACTGAAAGAGAAAATCCCGGCTCACGGATCAAGAAACATCTAGCACCAATGTCCTCAAATGTAATCATCCCCACAATGCAATAACCTACATAATTGAAGATACAATTAATTTCTATTATTAAGTAATAATAATAATATTAATAATAATAATAATAATAATAATAATAATAATAATAATAATAATAATAATAATAATAATAAAGTAAATGGAATTATTATGGCTGCCTTGAACTATTGGAATGATCATAGAAGGTTTTTTTTTTTAGTTATTACTACTTTTTATTATTACTTACCTCACTTCTAAAAACAGACCCTTCTGATTTCGAGATCAAAAATGCCACTTTTAGGTAACGATTTCACACTATCCCATCATTTATATTGACTGATTTTCTGACTAATCACCGGTAGCGGCGAGCTTAGATGAAAGAGCCCATACGACTTGAGCGTACTGGTGATTCGGAGGTTGCAGGTTCAATCTCCGCCACGCGCCGGAAATTTGCATATTGTGTTGCATCGGTGAGGTTGTGACGCTTGTCCGAATCGAATTCGTAGGTCGACTAATCTGATCAGGGATTTCCGTGGTTTTCCTAATCGCTACTACGCAAACGCCGAAGCAGCACCCTGCTCTAAGGGCCACCAGCCGCGTGCGATCCTTGTTTCTCAATCCTGGCACCGTTCCCCATCCTCAGGGCCGGGAGACGGGTTGACCATCCTCACCCCAGATCTAGAAAAATCTGTCTGGTGTCAGATATAAATCACAGCAAAACCGTCAAAGGTGCTCTTAAGCCAGTGAAAGAAGAATTTTCTGATTGTTGCACACCAATGCAAAAACAAGCAAATAAAATCATTTATGTTGTTGGTAAAGTGTTATATTCAAAAACTTTTATTTAACGGCCTAACAATTCTGCCCTTGCTCTAATATATTAAGTATTCCGAAGTAATACCGACATTCTCTCGTTCTTGGAAGTTTATATCAAACAGGAATTTTCTAATGATATTCAGATGCAAAAGAAAAAGTGTTTAGCCAATCATAGAATTCTTAACAACATTCTCACATGCAATATTGAATTGTTTCCACATTTCAATATTTCAATATTCATTCCATATCAGTTCTCAAATTTTATATCTCGGACAACTGTTCATTAATTAAAATCACAACTCTAATTTCACAACAATAACTGCGATAAATTTCACAAAAACAACCCCTAAGTTAATATCCTAACAGTATCGTTAACATTCACTCAGAGATGAATTAATACAAAAACACACTAATCAGTGGCTAGTTCCTCAGTAGTGTTAGGGACTGTAGATTTTAAAAAATCATTAATTTTTAATTTGTTAATGCTTTCAATCGCAATTTTTTGTGAGTTGAATTGCAAAGATACTTTTGAAAATAAATGTTCAATAATTCAATATTCATTGGGAGCTGTTTAGTTATATCATACCTTATGCCTTAAGGGATGGCCTAGATCTCTTGAATATGAATTCAAATATGTATATTCCTCTAGCTTTTCTCTAGTTAAAATACAAGTATCACAGTATCTAAAATAACTGTTCTTTTATTTGCAAATCAGGAAATAAGTCTACAATAAACAACATTCACGCAGTTTGTCTGTGTAGCAACCAGGGAGATGCAACTCATAACAATATTTCAAATAGGCTAAATATTTAAAAATAATAATATTCATTTTGTGGACTTAAAAGACATATTTTTGAGATCTAATATTCTGTATCTCTCTCTTTTTAAATTATTTTTAATTGCGATAAGAACCGGTCATTTTGGCTTTCATACTTAAAAGAATTGGGATTTAGTAAAAATCGGTATTTTGTGATAAATATTTCGGATCTTGGAATTTGGACAGCGACATATTAATTCACAAAAATGCAATTTCTTAAATATTGATTAATGTAGGACTGACAATATTCATTTTGAATTGTGTATTATTGTACCGTATGCCAACAAAATGTATTCTATGTATACATCTCGCTAATGATCCTGCTATTGCTGCGATAATATTTTTTTTTAAATATTCATTTTGAATCGACAAAGCCGGTGATTTTAGATTACAAATCATGGCATTTGAAATATTGCACATTTTAGAGAATTCCGTGCCATTCGCACATTTGCGAGCAGTGCTTCGTCCAAAGAATACGACTGCTGGGCGCTGTGTCTTTAAATTGAAGAGACAGAACATGGGAGTGCGCCGCCAGTGCCGTGGCAGCACCGCCGTCCGACCTTTGAGGCGCGTCGGCGCGCGCGCGCCTTTGCACACCTCTTTTTCTACACGAGACGCGCTTCCTCGCAGGCGGTTCGTTTTCTCTTCAAACAGCTGCTTTCTATTCGGCTTCATTCGTGTACGCGTCGCTTGAGGCTCAAGTGAAAGAGGGGGAATCAAGTAAACAATACCAGGAAGGGCGTGCCAATGAAGAATATTAAAATAATACCTCACAAATTGAGATTACTTGAGGCACGCATTCGTTAAAAAAAATGATCGCAGAAGCAAAAGAGTATTTCTTTCCGAGTAAGAACGTGCTCATCACTTATTGTTTCACGGACTTCAACTGCTGAACAGCACTTTTTTGGAAGGGTCTTCTGACATATTTCCCAGAAACATTTTCTGACAACTTTA
Organism: Teleogryllus occipitalis; assembly: GCA_011170035.1. Lineage (NCBI taxonomy): Eukaryota > Metazoa > Arthropoda > Insecta > Orthoptera > Gryllidae > Teleogryllus > Teleogryllus occipitalis. The sequence goes on from BLKR01010770.1 coordinate 30,259, forward strand.
TGAAAATGTAATTCTCTATAAGAAGCTACTGGCCGTTTTATATCAGATGAAACTTCAAATGCTTTACATCTGGCACATATGAAATGAATATCTCATCCTTTATAACTTCCCGACACAAATAGCGTAAATAAAACCACAACATCAATAATCTACTTCAGCTCGTAGGTTAAGTGGCTCTAGGCGTTCTTTCCCGAAAACGTGATGTACACGAGACTGTATTCAATTGCAGAGAAATGTGAAGCATCTGTTTCATTGTAGAATATTACGCATATAAGGCGGAACAACTGCTATTATTTTGCCATTCTTTCTTTCAAGAGCAGCATGATATGAGAGCTGCTGCGGGAAGGAGAATAAAAAAGTTTTCTTCATAAACTGCACAAGTTACAAAATCTCCGTCAGAATAGCACAAAACCCACATGTTGAGGGTATACAATGGATTTACATCCCACTCTACAGAACCGCATAAAAACAAAAATGACTGAAAACGAGCGCTTCGTAAGTCTCATGTGGGCGTATCAAAGAGATTCTTTTATAAAGCGAAATTTGTGTGCGTCATAAAAGAAATTTCCACAGAAACTAGGCGGCTGATAGCAAGTAAACGGAAGGAAGGCCTGCTATTGAATGAGTATCTTTTCCCCACTGGCCAGATGAAAATTTTGAGTAAGGTTCTAGTACGGAACTGAAGTTTCAGAGATGAAATCGGTCCAACAAATTTCGCTATATACGACCTCCATTCTGCTAGTGCCGATCGTTATTGCAGGGCGCATACGGCATTAATACTTTTTTTAGAGTATTTTCCTACGTCGGGCCAACACCGATAGCGGCGAGATTTAGGGGAACCCGTGCGGCTAGAGCCCCAATCGGGTGGGAGTGGGGGTCACGATTTCCATCCCTCACACGTGCCGCACACTTGCGCCTTTGACCGGGAGGCCCTAGGTTCGAGTTCCGATGGTGGTGGCAGGATTTTCGAAACAAGTTAGATAGCTAGGTCGAATTCAGTCGCTGGCTGGAGGGGAATTCTAGCGGCCGGCTGCTCTGATCGGTAGTTTTCCGTGGTTTCTCCGATCAACACCAGGCGAATGCCGGAGCAGTACCCTACTAAACGGGCCACGGACCGCGCGCGATCTGTCCTTCCTCTTCCTTGTCCTATCCTTTCCCCTTACACACACGCTTACACTAACATGCAGTACATTACCACATATTCCGAAAAACCGGTCGGGACCTTAGAGCTTGCCCCGGCTGGGGCGGTGCCCCGCTGCTCGGGGGAAACGCCGTAGGTCAGCGTCGGAACTCACTATGCAGAGGGGGAAGATCAACGTCACCTCTCCAGGAAACCACATGCACTACACTTAGGGGATTAATAACCTTAGCAGATGACTCGACGGAATCACTAAATCAATCAATCAAAACCGGACACATGCCGCATGTGAACCTCTATAGCATAGCGTGAACTCAAAGCAACACACACGTTTTATTTTTATTTTCTAGCTACGACTTAAGCAATTAAGAGAAAGTTATGCAATCCTGCGAGAAAAAATCGACGAATGTTCGGCACAAAAACTCTTATTGCTGTGCCTTGGTAATGAAAAAGGGGATAAATCCAGTGGATAAATTTAGAAAAAATTCTCTAATACGTGGTATAGCCAGAATCCATGTTTTGTGAGTCCTTGATTCCGAAAAATCGATTGAAGGCAAAACGTCCGTCTGTGAACAATGCTAGCGGCTAAACCGTTCGGCCGATTTTCTCCACAACTGATCTGCCTGATGACGCAGCTCCTTGAATTTCAAACCGATATTTTAATTTGGGGGTACTTTACTCGAAACCCGTCAGACATTTTCACGGGTTTCAAACCTTATCAGAAATGCGTAGGTCTTATGTTCGTCGAAAACCCTAATTTCTCGAAAATTGCAAGAAGTTCAAAATTTTTTCAGTGTCTTCCTAGAACAAAAATGTTAAAGATAGAGATTATTTCTTTTAATGGCATCTGTTCCTTAAAGATAGATTTTGAAATAACATCATATATAACTTTTCGAAAATTTGAGTACTACTCAACATAATTTTGTGTGAAATAGAGGTAATTTTTAACTTTGTTTAAACAATTTTTCTCAAAAACGGCAGAAAAGGTTTTGATTAAATTTTGACCTGGGATAGAGTACAGCACGTTTAAAAGTATGGTACAGGTCTCACGTTCGCTGAAAATTCCCATTTTTTGGAAATTGCAAAAATTATTAATTTTTTCGGCGTCTTCCGAACAACTACAATTGTTAAGATATATTTTTTTCTTAATGAAATGTGTTCATCAAAAACATCTTTAAATAAGGTCACGTCCAATTCGTCGAAAGTATAAATATTTTTTGTATAATTTGGCGCAAAACTAGTCGCTCGCTTCGTATTTGTTGTGCTTCGTGAAAGCAATTTGTGAAGTGCTTCGAGACAGATGGAATAATTAATTGATTGTTAGTGATTCCGGGCGCTTCAACTACTGATATTAGTCCCGTAAGTGTGGTGCATGTTTTCATCGGGAGGGAGCTGTGATCTTTCCCAAACTAGATGGCGAGATTCGGCGTCGACCTACCGTCGATTTGCGGTTTTTTCCCACAACCATATATCTCCCACCAGCGGGGCACCGCCCCAGTCGGGACAAGCTCTAAGTTCCCGACCGGTCTCGCGGAATATGTAGTAGTGTAGTGCATGTTAGTGTGTGTGTGTGTAAGGGGAGAGGATAGGACAAGGAAGAGGAAGGACAGATCGCGCGCGGTCCGTGGTCCGTTTGTTAGGGTACTGCTCCGGCATTCGCCTGGTGGTGATCGGAGAAACCACGGAAAACTATCAATCAGTGCAGCCGGCCGCTAGAATTCTCCTTCAGACAGCGATTGAATTCGACCTAGCTGAAAAGCTAGTGTCAAAAATTCTGTCGCTGTGGGGACTCAAACCTAGAACTCGAGGCCGTTAGATGCTACGTTGGTTAGAATTTGTATATTATTTCATATTTTGTGGTTCGTTTCTTACTTCGAGCTTTTGTTATACGTCTACAAATAAATATTTTAGAAATGATTCAGAACCTATTTGTTTTCTATGTTGCGAGGTCTGTATTTGCATTCTCAATATATCTATGTTCTTTTATTTCAAGCAATCTCCAAACCTTAACTGAAATTAGCCCAATTAGGTTTACTCTCTTAAAACTACGATTTAAATGTAATATGAAAATAATATTGAAAAATGTAGTACCATAATACTGTACCAACCTACGCTATATTGAAACTTTTTTTATCAATTATACTCCAAAAAACGTCTCCGTCTTTAATTTTTTCCTCGTATGGAAGCAAGAAAGACAAAGAAATTGAGGTTTGGTTCCCTTTTGGGTGAACTCTCTATATTTTCGGAAACTGCAAACAATAAGAAAATTAACATTCCAAAGGTGAGATTTTTAATGGCGAGTTTTTTTGTTAAATGAAATCTGTTTCAAGAAATCAACAGGTCATGTACACTTTTAAAAAATATGAGTAGTTTAATGTAATTCTGCAAATTTTAATTTCCTGTGCTTCAGTTGCAAGCCTACTGGAAATATCAGATTGCAATGCGACAGTGGCATTCCGCACCGCGCGTCAGCAGTTGGGAGTTTCTAAGAATTCCGTCTCATTGTTGACATAATATAGCTGTATGAAACGCAGTTTTAATTGTGGAAAATGTGTTGATATTTGCTTGAAAATAATTTGTTTTCGCACCTAAGGTTCGACGATTTGTAACGAGTTTTACAAAAATGATAACTGAGATGTGTTAATTACGACGAAACTGCTGTATAATAATATTACGTGATACGTACGGTACGTATATTACGTAACCGATACTACGAGCGAGAACGTATGTGCTGCTTTAGTACCACTAGTTTTCTGCATCTCGCTGTTTCGTTCTGGCGCAGAGCGTTGTCCTCAATAAGCGTAGTTGTGCTTCCTGCAGAGCTTTGGATTGGGCTAAGTTTCAAATATTGGCTTTACAGCGTGGAATCCCCGACTCCGTCTCGGAATGCAGGCAGAGACTTGTAGTATTTTGTGCTCGTCGCAATTTGTATCATATCAGAAAGTGAAAGTGATAGTCTGATAATCATTCACTGTCCGTAGGATGAACAGTAATCAAGTCTGTGGATAAGACAGCTAATTACACAAAAAATGAAATAGAGGAATGTGAAGAGACTCACGAAAATGATGATAATGATAATTATCTTGCCGCGTTCTTCAAGGAGCGTTGCAGGTGGTTAAGATGTATCTACTCAGTTGGGGACACCCGACATCAGCGGAAAGAGAAAAGGAAAACAAAACAATCTACAACGTCCCTGAATGAAACTATAAGACGTTCCTTGCCAACAGATGTATCTGGGATTAGTTGGGAAGCACCTGTCTTTGGAGCAATGCAAGAAGTATGGACTGATGAGACTCCTTCTCCAAGTCATGAGTTCACTCCTCTTCACTATTTTAAAATGTTCACAGTCGATGTACTTATGAAGAAAATAGTCGAAGAGAGTAACATATATGCAGTACAGCAAAACCTCGAGAAGCCATTGTAGTTTCATGTGATGAATAAGAACAATGACTGGAAATTTCTGTTTGCATGTGAATTCTTAAGTTCCCAAACCCCAAGATTTTACTGGCATTAGGGTATTTGTGTGCCCCTTATACCGGACTGCATGCCAAGCAATCGTTTTGAACGAATTAAAGCTAACGTGTATGTTGCCCCCAAAGTAACAAACACAAATATGTTTGTAATTTAATAAAAAAAACACAATTTTATTTTCTATTTTCCAGTCTTTCTGGATTTTTTTGATTTCCTGGGTTATTTTTCTGCAACTTTATTTAAAGAAAAAAATCCATTCAATAGAGGGTTAATATCGAAGAGCCTGTAACGTCAGCCTGGGTCGACGTCGTAGCCCGAGTGCTGTTACCAGTGGTTGTCCATGGTTTCCAGGCGAATGCCGGAGTAGCACTCCGGAATATAAGTGCGATTGAATTAAGAATATTGAGTGCGATTTTGTCTCCTCTAACATGTTCCTAATCCCATTCTTAAGGCCGAGCGATGGGTAGATCACCTATCATATCGGATTGTTTGTTTGTTTGTTTATGGATGAGATTACACCAATGTAAAATGCAACTGAAACTTAAAAATTTATTTTACTGAAGTTAAAAAAAAAAATCATTCAGTTTTATGGAATAATCGACATTTTTCTTTCCCTTTCTGTTAGCGCACAAAAAATATACAGTAGAAACTGCTTTGCAAAGTGTTACTAATGAGAAAAATCTACGTACTTGTATTTTTGCATTGTAGCGTGAAAATTGACCTTGCCACAAGTAGAAACAAAGAATGCACAAATACATAGAATCTAAAGCAAAACGTAAACAACTCACCCATTGCGTACCAGCACTCCAGAGAGAAAATCGACGATATTTACTCACCTGCAAGCAAACAAAATGAGTATGTTAATGGAATATGGAAACAAAAACATGCAAAACATTTCTCGTTAGAATATTCTCTGTATTCGACGCTGCTGTTACCCTCATCGTAGATAAAAGGAAATGCTCATCATACTTAATGGCAGGAAATGAGATTCGAACAGATCGTGATATTCTCCGTTAGGAAAGTAGTGCAACGTGTTAAACTATTTTTTGCTTGTACTAGAACTCGACATCAATATCATGCTACGTGAAACAACACGAGAGGTGCACTGGGCGATGTTCATGCACATCGAAAGTACATCATTTATGTTTTGAAGTTAAATTTTGAAATTATAAAGTTAGGATATAAGAGGTATTAATCTCAAGAAGTTTATACAATATGAATTTTAATATACAGAAAATTCAGCCATAAACGTGTTTCAAGACTTCATCCCATCCTCAGTGGCTCTACAATATTGATAATGGACGAACAAATTAGCATTTGAATAAGTAGGACAGAAGAAATACATAATACGAATGAGCACTAAAATTCATATACAGTACTTACCCAAGTAACATAGATTAAACACGAGATAGGTTCTAAGATGATGCCATTTTGTATGTCGTACTGAGTACAGAGACATACTGAAGGAAGATGAGGGAGGAAACAGAAGTGTGAGAAAGCTAGTCAATAAATAAATTTATAAGGGGGGTTCATTTTAATTGAGATTTTTTATTGAGACATATTAAGTTAGGAGTTTTGTATAATTTTAAAATTTCTAAATTTTCCATCTCTGTTTCCTCTACGGAATTTAAATTTTGCAAGTATTTCTGTCGAGAAACAATAATTTCACGCCAAACATGAAAAATATTCACAAAATGTCACTATATATTCCTCTGTACAACCTTTGCAAGATCAAGCATAAATGATAAATGTTCGAAAATCTGATAGGGTGTTCACATTAGAACGAAAAATTCAAATGTGGAATATAATGATCACACAACTTTATTTAGTCAAACGTACTACTGCAAATAATGATGGAACTAAAGTGACTATTACGGTTATACGTTACGATACGCCATACCGTACGACAAACAAGTATCAACTTCATATCGAATCTGATAATCGAGTGTTGTTATTCAAATAACGTCGGGGAAGCAAGGTGAATTTAATGAAAGAAAATCCAAAATTGTAAGGTGGTATTTTTATGATAGACGCTACCCGAATATGCCATAAAAATTATGTGTAGACTAGATTTATCATAAAAATAAGATTTTCACGAAGAAACAGTTTAATTAAAAAAATGGTAACCCGTGATTACAAGACAAGTTGTTCCCTAATTTAAAAAAGAAACAAAATTAATTATAAAACTTATACTGTAACAGGCAGCAGTGTTTGTTATTTTTCTCAATTATTTTTTAAAAGAGTTTAAACGATAATTTTTAAATATTGCATTTAAAACTGAGCTGTGTTTATGTTTTTGTCAACAAATAATTAGTAGAAAAACAAGAAACAATGATTTCATGACATGACTGAAAATGTATTTTCACTGGTTGATTGGTTCTCTGGTTTCATTGTTTTTCCTGGGCATTTAATTTAATATGGTGATTGACGAATTTCGTGTTATTACTAGATCACTTTTGATATTTTGCGACAATAAATCACGAAGGATTTGTGGGACAAAAATCAGATAATTTTCAGCAAATAAGTGATTAGATGGTGGCTTATTTATTTGGTAATAAAAATTATGGAACGCTGCGGGTTCACAGGAGACGTGGTCCAATGTAAGTTCCACAATAAGCAATAACCACGCAATGTTTCTTGTCCGATGGCCTAGCTACTACTACAGAAAAAACCCTCTTGCCTTCGTATTATTGCTGAACATAACACTCTGTTGTAGAATTCTGGTAGCCAGGATAGCTCGTGATGCCGTTCTATTAAGAAGGGCTACGGTTCAACTTGAGGCAATTTCTACATTGTTTCACCTTAATCTTGAACAAAACATGAAAAACGTATTCATGAAAGCTTAGCTCAAAATAATTGCTGAACTTGTGTGCTGAACTTGTGTGTTGCTTAGGAGATTTTCGGCAAGTAGTTGGTGACCATAACAAGCTCTTCGGTGATAGCTTCAACATCGACATAGGTTATATTTATCGAAAAGGTTGATCTTCGAAAAGAGCCTTGCTGTTTACCATGGGGCCAAAATATTTCTAAAAAGAAGAAATTTTTACATGTGTGTTACGCATTGTGTACGTGCTTCCACGCGCATTATTCTCGCACTGGGAGATGTACTGTAAAATAGTGCTATGTACCAGGGAATACAACACGACGCCAAGCATGTTTAAGAGGCAAATGTAGGTAAACAATATTTAAGAGACAAACTATGACCCCATTCATTCCATAATATTACGTTCATATTTTTCTACAATATGTATCTCGTTGAATCTATTACTTTTCTCCTAGGACCTTATCATTGTCTCTTAACCATGCTTGGCCTATAGTTGTATACCCTGGTACAGAGATGTATTCTTTGACGGTTGACGTTTCCCTTTGACACCACATTAGAAGGGACACATGTGTTATTCTTCTGTGCTTGATGCAGCAACAGTGTATAACTGCTGCGAGTTTGATAACATCACAATGAAAATTTCTGAAAGCTAACCCGCGCTCGTCAACTATAGTAGGCGATGGCGCCCGGCCCTGCCTCCGTCCCCCATAATCTGTCTCCCCCTCCCCCAGCTGTTCTCGCCACGGGAGAGCGGTGCGCGCGACGGAAGGTCAGCGGCGGCGGGGGCGGGGGCGGGGCAGGTCGCCCGCGCTGATTAGCCGAGGACTCCGGCCGAAAACAAGAAATTCTGCCCGACATATTTCCGCGTACGCTCCCTAATGAACATTCGATCTGCCCAGCAGAGAATGATTGTGGAAGGGAGGGCGGCTCCGGGAGTGGCGGTGGAAGTAGTCAGAGGGCGAGGACGGACGACGGGACGACTTCGTCCAAAAAAAGAAAAAAGAGATGGCGAGGCGGCGGGGGCGGTGGACGACCAGGCGCCGGGCGAATCCTAACGACTTCCGAGGAGACGAAATAAAAGCGCAAAAGCCCAGGCAATAAGACAAGACGGAGCCCTTGCGACAGAACTAAGAGAACGGAAGACGCAGATAACAAGCAGCCGGCGAAGGACGCTGGCAGGAGACGATCAAAGAAGGGGCTACATTTGGACATGAGCAGAAGAATTCGAAGAAATAAGAAAATGGCGACAAGAGATTTACGACCGACTCCAGAGTGACAATGCCCTAGTTGGATCAGCAGCACAGTGTTCGACAAAAAATGTCTTTCACAATGTACTGCAACTAAAAATCGCAAGTCCTAAAGAGGACTTCCTATTTTTTGCGATTACATACTACTCTCAGTTCAAAGGAACTGAGAGTAGTATATACGGAAAGGGAAAGAAGTTTATTGGAACGCCCTATTATGGAGCACGATTAAAAGAAAAGTAGAGAAAACGTAACATGAAATTACGGGATACATCGTAGGGATAAAGCACCGAACGAAGAAGGATGACATACGGAAAAGTGTTAAAAGAAAATGGGAATCACATGTAAAGTAGAAGGGGCGGTTGGATAAAAAAAATAACGATAACAGTTTATAAAGAATTACGTACGTGGAAAATTATGATTTCACAAATGGTTTAAATTGTAAAAGTATGCTTAAAACGCTCTGATCACACACATGTGTGAGCTAACAACCTATGCAAATTGTGTTAAAGCAAGGGTACATGAAGAGCATTCACATGCACACAGAGAGATACGAAAACATTTCATGACTTCATTCTCTTTGAAACTCTCAGCAACATTTCATTCTCATCCGCAGGTGCATCTTTGATGTTCGGGCCCCGCCCGATAAGGGGCTGGCATTGCCGCCGCGATGAGCATCAGGGAAACCCCGAACCCCGAGGGGCGGTGAGGGGTCGCTGGAACAGGCTGCGTTAAGCCCCGTCTCCACTAAATAACATTTAACGCCAACATGTTAAATGTATATATATTGAATGTTTGCGTGTCGCGACTCTTCTTTTGAAGATGTTCACTCTTAACATGCAGAACTTAACATATTTAACACGGATGTTTTCAGCTGGAATGAAAAATATTTTATATCAATCGTTCATTATCTCGCCAAAAGTGTTGTTGGACTTCAGTGAAGACAGTGAGTTGGAATGGTGAGAGCAGTATTACCAACTTCGATTTTCGGTGTTCCAGATTTAAGTAAAATGAACTAGTGGAAAGAAGAAAAAATGAACATCTTGGTACCTTAGAAGATGCGTCCAAATTTATGGAGTATCATGCGAACTGTGAGTATAGAAACGGAGAGAGGGCGGCGAATACCCAGAGGTGGTGGTAATGTAGAGCAGCTCGTTGGATGTAGTCGAATAAAAAATAGCAATAGAAAACGCGATCATAAGAAAGCCGGCCATCTACTGACAATATAAAAATAATGCGAAGTCCACATAATTCAAATTCGAAGTTTATGCGAATCCATCTTGTCAACAAAACCACATACAATGTGTTAGGAGTCTCGTATCAAGATATACGAGACTCACGTGGAAAAAACATGCTAAACGAAAAGAACTCTAGTAAAAAAAATATTGGTTGTTAGGTAGAAACTCAGTGCTAGCTTTAGATAATAAATTACTCATTTATAAATCATTCTTAAAGCCTGTTTGTCTTCCTGCATACAGCTTTGGGGCAGCAGTAGCAAATCCTATATCCGAATCATCCAAAGATTTCAGACTAAAGTATGAAGAAACATTGCCAATGCCCCTTGGTATGTTCGAAACGATGTGATTTACAATGATTTTAAAATGCCAATAGTTAATGAAGAAATAAATTATAGTTGTAAATTTGCCAAAAAATTAGTACTCCATACCAATATTTTAGCCATCAATTTGTTAGATAACATTTTAGAAATTAGACGTCTTAAAAATTCAAGACCGGATTTGCCTTACATTTTGAACTGTTATACATACGTCTGTATACAACATGTATCGACCATATTAATGGAGAAATACTAGTGAGTATCTTTAATCGATGTTAATTATGTAAGTCAATACGTTTACTTGTTGTTGACATATTTGAGCAGAATGTAAATAAACGTTTGATAAAAAATATTGTGAAGTATGTATGCAATGTTAATGTATAATAGAATATATTGTAATATTTTAACAGAAATAACTCTAGCTTTTCAGCTAGGTCTAATTCAGTCACTGTCTGGAGGAGAATTCTAGCGGCTGGCTACTCTGATGGGTAGTTTTCCGTGGTTTCTCCAATCAACACCAGGCAAATACCGGAGCAGGACCCTAACAAACGGGTCACGGGCCGCGCGCGATCTTTCCTTCCTCTTCCTCGCCCTGTACTCTCCCCTTACACAAACACACTTTCACTAACATGCATTACACTACCACAAATTCCGGGAGACCGGTCGGGAGCTTAGAGCTTATCCCGACTGGGGCGGTGCCCCGCTGGTGGGAGAGTCCTGATTGGAGGAAACCCCGCTAGCCGTTAGGTCGGCGCCGGATCTCGCCATGACCTAAGCTGCTGACGCGCCCGGAATCACTAATTCACCATCCAACCAAATTAATGTAGTCACAATGACCATTTCCATTTAGGATGCCGCCGTGTCCTAACTTGTCTCTGTTAAATGTTTGGTAGCTGGGAGGCGCGGGCGAGGGGCGGTGCGCGCTGGCAGCGTCTCACCTGCTGCCGCGGGCGGTCGGGCGGCGCGACGGAGAGGCCGACGCGCGCCCGCGCCGCTGCACAACATCGCTCCGTCTCCGTCGCGCGAAAACTGATGAAAAATCCATTATTTTCCTCTCATAAAACTCGGCGGCGGCGGCGGCGGCGCGTCCGCATTACGCGGAATTGAGTAACAATGAGGCGCGCGGGCGACGCGGAGGGGGCGGAGCGGGCTGGATTTATTATGGCGAGTTCGTCAAAGTTGGATGTCACGGCGCGCGGCGCGGGAGAGGCACGGGAGAGGCGGGAGAAAGAGCAGGCGAGGAGGAGCGAGCAAATGGAGAGAAAAAGGGCTCTGCGCGGAGATATACCGCTCGTGCCGGTATCTACACAGGCGCTGCCTCCCGCCACCGCCTTAGGCCGCCGGGCGCTAGACGGCGCAGCGAGCGACATAACGAACAAACACGCGGGCGGAGGGTCGCAGAACGAGCGAGGCGGCCTTCCAGCGAAGAGAGCGGCCGAGGCCGGTCGCGTCTTTAAAGCGTGCCGCCGCGCCGCGGTCGCCGACAAATCCACCTCCCAGCGGACTGACAAGTTAGCAATGTTCTCATAAAGGGGAGAACAATGTCACTATGGAAAGGGTTGGTGTTAAAAGTAAATATGTCGGCGGTATGAAATTGAAGGAGTGCACGGCGAAATGGAATATTAACAAAAAAAGCAAAACATAGCATACGCATATTATATATAAAGCATATACATATTGTATATAAAATAAAAGAATAGCACACTGTCACTGACACTGTGCTTTGCAGTTTTTCTACAATTAGAAATGGAATTAGATGTTTGAAAGTAGAAACTTGGCTACGAGCCTTTCCGTGTGACCGACTGTGACATTGTGCGATGTGATATAAAAAATGCTAGAGTTGACTAGTATCAGAGGGTTGATGCAATGTCAAGGAGAAATGAAGAATGGAATCCAGAACAATCCAATAAGATAATTCTTTATTTGGTACACAGATGGGCATCAGGATGGCTACATTAAATAATGTGAAAGAGAAGCGGCTAAACAGGAACGTCCATGAATTCTGGTGGGAGCACCCGGAAAATGATGAAACTGGTGGTGTCACAACAGAACGTACTTTCTTGTATTATTTATAACTTTACGTAATATTATACCATTGAACACGTATTTGTGTATTTTCTGAAAAATTAAAAGGCTACATGAAAATAACGTTAAAGTCACGTTAATCAATGTATTTAGCTCCATCCATTAAAACAGTTTACGAAAAGAATTTGAACTCATTTTTAAGAAAATCTTACTTTTAAAATTGCTTTTATTACACGCCAAATTATGCCAAACCGACCCAAATCTTTAAAAAGAAAAATTATACACAACCTTATTTAAAGATCTAGTTTTATAAAAATATATGACAGTAAGAAAAGATATCTCTATCTTCAATGTTGTGGTTGTAAGACTAGCAAACAAAAAATTAAACCTTTGGAATTATCGAAATTTTAGATTCAACGAAAATGAGAGGTGCGCCATTTTTATAAGTATTCTTGGCTCTATCCGAGAAAAAAATTAAAACTTTTCGGATTGAAGGGCCGCGACATCAGCCAGATCGATTATGGAATAGTAATTTTGGTGAAAATTCTACCAACGGTTCAGTCGCTAGTGATGTTCATGGACAGACTCATGTTTTCCCATAAACCAATTTTTCAAAATCAAGGATGCACAATATGTGTAGATTCTGACTACATAGCGTACTAAAGGAAGTAATTTACCACTTGTGAGGAAAAATTATCCATTCTTTCGATAACAGAGTTCTACAACATAACCTTTTCTGCCAAAATATCTATTTTTTTCGACGCAGTTTATTCTAATTTTTTCTTTACTACGTAAGTAGGACGAGAGAAAGTAAAAATAGCAGTAGATGAGATATCACCAATAATGATCTGACTAAATCTAGCCTCCAGGACAATATTATTTCTTCGATTAATTTACTATTTTGATTACTTTTTTTTTTAATTCAAAGTTACTGTTATGGCAAAATTATTTAATTCAAATGAGGCTTCAGGAGTCCACCCACATATACTTGCTATATATGTAAACAATTAGCTTTAATATGTAATACACACATTTAATACATTTTAATACTTTTGTAATGAATGAATAACCTACACTTTCAACACGACAGGTACCAAAACTTAATTATTTTGTCTCACGACGATGTACACTGACAATGGATAATACAATGTTGCATGAATTGAACGTAAGGTTCAGTCGACGCGCCGTTGCCAGCATCCCCTTTACTGCTAAAAGTGCAAAATCCGCATCTCAGGAGACTCCGGGTAACGCGAAAGTGAAAGGTGGCTCTCCCAGCCGCGTCGGCCGTCGTAAGACGGGAGGGGGGGGACAGCTGCATCGCCAACGCACAGGCGATAGCGCTGGCGTCTGAGACGGAAACGGCCGGTAGGAGCGGCGCCGTCGGTCTGTCGCGCCGCCCCGCGCCGCCCCGCGCCGCCCCGCGCCGCCCCGCGCCGCCCCGCCACCGGCAAGCGCCGAGAGGAAGGCGGCATGGTGTTTAAGCTCGCCCCTCGGGCGGGCACTGGCGACTGAAACAAGATACCCGCACCCCGTCGCGCCCCCACCCTTCGCCTGTCCGTGCGCCGCCCAAGAACAGCATACCGCGCCACGCCACACCAAGCCAAGCCGTAGCTTCGCCACGCCACGCCGTGCTGAGACGTCGGCCGCCGCCCACGCCTCGCCGGATCGCGGCGGGCGGCGCTCAATGGCCGTGAAGCTACCTGAAGGCTTCACGGGAGAGAAGACTACGACGGGCGGTATTAGCGTGCCGCGAACCTTGGCACCCGACTGAGACTGAAAGAGCAAATGGGCCGTCGCGTGACTGCATTTATCCTCTGCCCCGTGTTCCCGCGTTTATGCCATTTCAGAGCGAACTCGTCGTTAGCAAGTCGGACAAGCGAGTCCAAATGAGAATCACGTTTTGACATTCCGTGAAAACATCAGATTCTGTTAAAACAACATATCACAAGCCATATAACGAGTTTTAGGAACAACTGTTGTTTTTTTACGATAATAGGAACTGTAATTAATGAAGTTTTGTCCAACAAGAAAAACCCTCATGCAGTACTTCAGTTCAATACCTCAATATTCATATTTCTAAATAATACATTAATTAAAACTTCGTCATATGTTCGATTGGTTATTGTATACGCTCATTTCTATTAAATTACATCCATAGAAGAAATAAATATCCTTTCTCCGAATCGAAAAGGGTTTAAAGTAAGGATTTACATTGAAATGCGAAAAAAAGCATACGGTACCCAGTCATTAAAAATGAATAATGAGTGATATCCAGGAATATTCGTATTCTAAAACCGGTGAATTACATAAAAATGGGTGAATAAAATCTTATGACAATTCTTATGTTCGAAGGACACGAATTTTCCTAAATAACACAGAGTCAATCCAAGCAGTATGGTGCAAGGCGAGAAGGAAAGACAGCACATCCCTTTTGTGGTTCCTTCCCTGCCCAACTCCCGAACTCCGCTCGGGAACTTCTCATTTTGCTCTTGAAACTTTCCGCTTTCCGAAATCGCTTCGTGTACACTTCTCATCCCATATCTGACACCTATCACGATAGCGTCGCTCACACCTGTCGCACGGTGTTCCTCGTCGCCGCCTCCGATGCCTCTCCGTCGAAAGCTCGCCTCGCACGGCGCCTGCTTCGCAGCACCCCGCTGCAGGCGCTGCGGCTGGGAGGGGCTGCTGGTTCAACAGCCGCAAGAACTTCTCCGCCATCTACTTACGTATTTATCGTCTGATGTCTGCGGGGAAGTTAAGGAACGTGAAGTACACAGACACGACGTATGTAGTTGGGAACTGAGTGGAGGATTCTGGAGAAGTCCTGGAGGAACTCTCAGCAGTTCGGTATTGGTGACTGTAGTGGTATGTTACTCTTAACTTTACAAGCGATGTAGCGTATCTTTACAGAGACAACAAGATAACTTCATTTATTCCTGCGATAAATTTGAAATAAAAAGGCACCAAGATCATGAAGAAACACCAGAACATTTTTAATATAATTCCACCATTCTGGATAAAAGTGAAACAGTTATCTTCAACTCTACAAACAACTATCCATTCTTTTCAAACGAGAACAGGAATATTTATCAACAAAAAAGTAGAATAATGTGATGGGGCAAATGATGACAGAAATGTGGAGAATCGTGTCCAAATGTTTGCCATCCACGTGATGACATGCTCTGAGGAGAGAGTCGCGATAAAGGCAAAGAAAAAAGCGTTTTCAGCAATTCAAATAAACATTTATTCATTAATGTTAATACATTAATATTTTCCATGATTTGGTCAAAGCTTCAGCACACAAAGCTACCCAAGCTACACAGAGCTTAAACACAGTTCCCTCAGTTAACATATTTATTGCATAAATATTAATGAAATTATTTTTAATTCATTCTCAACATTCAAAATAAGCCAAATTTATCGGGGTGCAAATGATGTCAGTGGTGTTCAAATTTCTTCCACATTCAAATCGCACATATTGACCACATCGTGAGATATTTCGTCAGTCAGAATTTCCTGAATGGAAACTTTCCCACGGTCTCTTTCCGAAATCCTCTTCCCTTACGGAACTTTCCAGCACGCTCGGAGGAGTGCACGGCAAATCAAACACTGCGACCGGCGAGAACAATCCGAAACGCGAGGGGTCGTCCGCACGACCGTCGCTGCTCTCGAAGCGGCCCATGCACTCGTTTCGAGAGCACTGTCCACGTCAGCTCTGACACGCGAGTGTGTTCCTTGGTCGATCAATACGTTATTCATTGAATCAACAGCACTTGAGCTCGCGCTAGTGTCACTCTCAATATAACGCCAAATATCCACTGCACGCGGGGTGCGCGACGCGTGTTGGACGCGTTTATTGCGGGCAAGCGTCACAAATACTTTTGACGCGTCGTGTTCCGCACATCCGTGTGTGCCGCACTAATACATTCGAATCGTAAACAACGTAACGTTGAAGATGTAACAACGTACTACATAGATAATACAGCTGGTAA
>BLKR01010771.1:0-46494 GCA_011170035.1 Teleogryllus occipitalis
TCTCCCGACCGGACTCTCTCCCGACCGGTCTCTCTCCCGACCGGACTCTCTCCCGTCTCTCTCCCGACCGGTCTCTCTCCCGACCGGTCTCTCTCCCGACCGGTCTCTCTCCCGACCGAACTCTCTCCGACCGGACTCTCTCCCGACCGGACTCTCTCCGAACGGTCTCTCTCCCGAGCGGTCTCTCTCCCGACCGGTCTCTCTCCCGACCGGTCTCTCTCCCGACCGGTCTCTCTCCCGACCGGTCTCTCTCCCGACCGGTCTCTCTCCCGACCGGTCTCTCACCCGACCGACCTCCCAACCGCCTTTCCCATGATTGTGGTTCCTTCATTACTTTTAAATAGTTTTTATTATGACAATTCTCTTCTGCATACGCTTGCTTTTCTATGTGCACGCTATTTTTCTCCCATTGCTCTTTTCATCGTGTTTTTTCTCTTCCTCCCTATATGAACATATTTTTATTTAATTTTTTCATCTTTTTAGTGTCGTTTGCTATTCAATTTTGATATATTAAAAATTTTGTTCTTCTTTTTTTATACTTTCTCACTTTCTTTCTTTTTCATTATTCATTTTTATTTATTCCTTTAAATCAAGTTGATCCCAGTGACTTTTCCCAATTGCTGGGTTAAGGTTCAAATCATTTTTGAAGTCTTCTTTAAGTTACTTGCCCAGTATACTTCTAAGACTTATTTAAGATTATTGACAAACTCTTTACCTCTCTTCGACCAATTTTATCTTACACATATGTTTTTCTTTCTGAAAAGTATATCGATATCGTTCTCCTGTCTATTAAAATTTTATAAACCTTTAATTTCGGCAGCATGGTGTCATTTATCATTTTCTTCTTGTTTCATGCATCAGTTTTCAGTTGTCCTCTTATAACAACATCTCCACGTCTTTCTTTTCTTTCAGATATTTCTTAAAGCATTATCTTTCTTTTTAACAAATGTTTTATTATCTGTTATTCCATTTTCCCATCTCCACGCATTTTCTTTCGTTCGTCTCATCATCTTCCTGAACTACATTTTTGGCGTGTTTCCTTCCTTCCCCCTCAGGTCAGACTTTTCTGCGCGAAGCATGGCCTCAGCGATGCCCCAAGGCATCTCATCGCACCTGCACTCCCCCCCTCAGCCCCTCCCCTCCCTCTCGCCACCCTTTCCGCTGCCTCCCTTGCGGGCCGAGGCCTCTGGATGCGATTTTTTACCGGCGGCTGTGGTGCGGCCCAGTAGCAGCAGAGGCGCGGTCCTGCGGCGGCCGCACGAAATACTGCACGCGATTATTCGTGGGCCCCCGCGCGTTTTAATCTCCGCAATGCACTCGCGCGCGCTGGGGCCGGCGGAGGAGGAGAAATACTCTTAATAAGGGGGCAGGAACGTTAGAGTGGAAGGGGAGTGGTAGGGAAGAGGACAAAGAGAAGGAGAAGAAGGTGAGAGTGGAGGGCAAAGGTGAAGAAAAGACGGAAGAAACTTGAAAAAAAGTAGAGGAAGATGAAGTACGAAGAAGGAAAAGGAAAATCAGGAGTGGAAGTACAGGCGTGGGAGAAAAAAGGAGAAGAAGGAAGGGGAAATAAGGAGAGTGAAAGGATAAGGGGAGGAGGATGTGGGAAGGAGAAGAGGGAATCGGAGGCGGAGGAGTTGAAGAAGAAGGAGATGGCAGTGAAGTCAGGATCGGAGGAAGGGAGGGGGTGGAAAAGGCGGAGGAAGCAAAGTAGGTTTGAATGCGGGTGAATGAAGATGTAAAGCAATAATGGGTGTGGGGAAGCGCCCGTGGTACAGAGGAATGAAGATGCATCCTTTCTCTATAGCCATGGAGTGGTTAGTTTGTTGGATGAGTGAAATGTGGGGAGGAAGGGGAAAGTGGAAAGGAAGAAGGGTGGAAGTAGTAAAAGATTGGAAGGCGGTGATGGAAAGGTTGGGGGGCGGGGAGACAAAGGTAGTCAGTGAAAGAAGTCCAACGATATGAAGGAACCGTTGAAGGTGGCGAGGCGCAGGGGGTCGACGAAGAAAAGTGGAGATATGTTGGAAGGTGATTCAGAGAAGACTGAGGATAAATGACAAACGTGTGATATTCAATGAGTTGTGAGGCTCATTACAAGAAAAAATTGAAGCGATGTGAATGATTTTTCTTTACACATCATTACATGATATTCAAACAATTTATCAAAACATGAAACCTTGAGCAAAGCTTAATACCCAGACAAACTTAATTGCGATGGAATTTTCAGCGAAAGAGGTTGATGTGATTCGATGGGTCTGGTACGTTGCCGCAACTAAAGGTGTCAGTTCTTGTCAACTGTGTTGTTTTTTCAGATCACGGAAATCGAACAAACATGCACGTATTGCAATTTCATATTACTTTTTGGTAACTACGATATCAATCTGTCATCATTCCTCTGTTCTTAAACATTCATTCTTCATTTACTGGTAAATTATACATCCCTTCAAGTGTTTTTGATTTTCCCCGCTCAATATATTACAATGTAAAAACTTTGAGATAACCTTTCTACAGTTTTGAGTTAAATTTACATTTGAAGTAAAAAAGGCGCGACCTCTCACGCCACCTATTATATCGCGAAAATGTTAGCGACACTTCTGCAAATAGAGAAAAATCACTAAAGCTATATAACCAGACCGTAATAAACTATATACTAGAGGTCTTCTACAGTGGCCGCTCGTTTCTGGGGTTTCCTCCAAGAATTACGGTAACGTTGGAACAACGTATCATTCTTCCCCATTTTCGCCACACTTGCCACACACCGGATCTCCCCCATCCAGGGGGAGAAGGAATCACCGTCACTTTCCTGGACAAAACATTCATTATAATAACGAGAGTAATGAGCAAAACAGTTGACGTGCCAGAAAACATCAGTCAAGTGAGGAGAGCCAACTGCCTTCCCAACAGACGCTGGCTGTGCCCGTCTACACAGGATGCAGAGGAGGGATTATGGTGGCGTTGATCCGCGGAGCCAGGACGACGTTGCAAAACTGCGCGGACCGGCGAGCAGATCGCCGGTGCGTGAAATACCACAGGGTGAGAGGTAGAACACTGTAGGTAGGGGACTATGAGGCCGAGCGGCCACGTAACGGATGTGATACGCGGATGGAACGGGGATTACGCGCGTCCGAGAGAGGCGAACGCGGGAGTTTTCGAGCGGTTAGGGTACGGGAGGTGGGGATCGGGAGGCGGGGGTCGGGGGCGGAGAGCGAAGCAGGGGGCAGGGGCGGCGAGTGGAATTGACTCCACGGTTGAGAGAGTGGCGGTAGGAGCACCGGTAAAGTGTCTTTGTTCGAGGGCGGGGAGCAGGTTATTGGCGGCGGCCAGCGGCGGGGGCGGTGGACGGGATGGGGGCAGTGTGTGTGTGTGTGTGTGTAGACAGCAAGTAATTGACTCCCCGGTGGAGTGACGAATGGGGCGTGTAGGTGCAGGGGTGGGGCGAGGGTGGGGTGGGGTTTGGGTGGAATATGGGTGCGACACGGGCGGTGGTCGTGGGCAGGTGGGGGCGGAGGTTGGGGCGGCGGGTAGTGGTAGCGGGAGGTGACCGCAGGTGGGGAAGAGTGGGACGGTGAGTGTATTTGACTCCGCGGCGGAAGGAGTGACGGATGGGACGGGGATAAGGGGTTCTCGTTCTTGGAGGCGGGGGGTAGAGTGGTGGTGTGGCGGTGGTGGGACGGGAGGAGGGGGAGGAGGTGGCGTGGTGAAGCGGGGGGGGCGGTGGTGGAGCGGGAGAAGGGAGAGGGGGTTGCGGGGTGGAGCAGAGGGTGGAGCGGGAACGGAGAGCGGGATGGGGGCGGCGAAAGGAAGCAAGGGTCGGTGGACGGGGGCGGTGGACGGGGGCGGTGGACGGGGGCGGTGGACGGGGGCGGTGGACGGGGGCGGTGGACGGGGGCGGTGGACGGGGGCGGTGGACGGGAACGGTGGACGGGGGCGGTGGACGGGGGCGGTGGGCGGGGGCGGTGGACAGGGGCGGTGGACGGCGGCGATGGACGGGGCGGTGGACGCCGGCGATGGACGGGGACGGTGGTCAGGGGCGAGAGGCGGCGGGGGGGAGTCGGGGGGGGGGTCGTAGGGCGGTGAGTGGAATTGACTCAGCGGCGGAGTGAGTGACGGACGGGGCGCGGGGAAAGAGACGTCGTTCGGCGGGTGGCTCTTGAGCCGGGCTGGGATGTGGTGGGGCGGCACGGAAGGAGATGGCAGCCACTCTCCACCGCCCTCCACGCGCCACAATTACGAGGAATTCGGGTGGGCGCGCGAGTGGCTGCGTTTGACTCGCTCGCGGAACACCACCTGGCGGCTTTTTACCGAATTCCGTGAGATTACAGATGGTTCGCTTCGATGGGGCCTGGAGGCACGGAGAGTTCTTTCGGAATTTACGTCCAGCGAAAGTTTACAGTGTGCAAATTACTGCGAATTGTGATTAGTATTTGCGACCAAAGGTAAATGTTTCGTTCTGTTGAACAGTGAAGTGTTAGATGCGATTTGAATAGGACACTAGGCTATAAGATGGAATCTGCTCGAAAGTCGACCAATTGTCACAGGTCTATCTCCTAAACGGAATTATAAAAATTCAAATGTACTACTAACTGTAGTTTTTACTTGGTACTGTTTTATACAAATTACAAACACGTGCAAAAACATATTAAATATCCTTTGCTCTATTAACATCTAAACATACATCGTGGTCAGTCTTTCCGAACTAAATTCAACCACGATTATTACTATTTTGATATTTGATGTTCGGATTTACACACTATATGTAATTGCGCAAGTAAAATAAGACTCCACGCAAAAATTCTTAAATACAATACACCCGAAGCAGAAATTGACAGCCAATCATGCCTCACTAGGATTGAAAACTTCAAAGAGGGAAGGAAAGAGATAAAGGTATATTTCACTGGCTGCACGTTGAGAGAATGTTTGTTTTGTTCACATTTATTTCTGTCTGTACGTCGAGTCGCGGGTCATGGCAATGATTGCTCTAGCGAAATGGTTCTGGTTTCTATAAGGTCTCGAAAACTGAGCAGAAATTAGTATAAATCACAACGCCAAATTCAGAGAGTTCCTATTTGTCCTAGCGCCCGGAATAGTGCTAGGTAAAGAATAATTTCACTATTTCTTGAAAGAATCTAGTTTATGACTAACAATTATTAATTCAATGTATTTATAATAACTTTTTATGTGTAGAATTAGGAATATATTACATATTCTAAATTTTTGTATTTAGCTTTAATTTCAATTTTTGGCAAGAGCAGAAAATATTCAATGTTTACTTGCCCTTGCCTTACCTTGCATTTTCAAGGTAAGGCAAGGGCAAGTAAACATTGAATATTTTCTGTCCAGTGAATATTTGCGATGGGACAAAGATGGCCATGTCCTTTTTAGAAGTATTAGTTTAATATTCACTATGCTGATGAGATAACACAATTGTTCCCTACATTTACAAATACTAAAATAAGAACTCAAAGTTATTATGGAATCGCCTGGCGGTAAGAAATCATGGGATTTCCACGAAGCGATTAGGCATGGCGAAGGTTACGAATTTTTTATAACCATTCGATGCGTGTTGAAAAGCGGAAATAACATTAATGGTTTAGAAAGGTTCTCTTAATAAAACGCCTAAATGACGATACACGTTTTTTTACCTAAACAAAGAATAAAAACAACGCCGAAGTCAGTGGTTGATTCTCTTTAGGTATGCGATTGTTAAGCTTTTGCGCAAACAGTTTGCGTATACAGGGACTTAAAAATAGTACTCGGCTAAATTCATTCTGCTTGTGGAAACCTGACACCGTGTATTTTATAATTGTAGCGCGCTGTCTTGTTTCATTTTTGTGTAGAATATTCATTTCGGAAGACTATTTCACGTAAATCACACAACATACGATCAAATATGTGTAGAGGTCCTTTCATACATAGAAGGGCAAATACATTACAAACACTCACAAATATATACACGCACCAACACCCACACTTACACCACAAACATAGATACAAACAAACAAAAACAAGAACACATACACGAAACATGAGAAAGAAGTACTTTTCATAAAGATACGTAGTCGATGCAACGTATACAAAATACACGTGTCAAGGGCATGCAGACACATGCCAACACATACACAACGTACACATACAAACGCACGTAAACCTGTCTACACGCACTAACGAACACACCTACACACGAACAGAGTATCACACGTATGTTCACGTATTCAGAGATGCAAACACGCACTATCGGACACTTGCATACGTACGCACACAGTCCCGAGCGCTCCCCTCGGTGGGTACATGCACCTTGCGAGTGTGCAGCGGAGAGGAGCGGATGGGCAGCCAAGCAGAACGGGGCCAGGCTCACGCCTACCCGTCACGCCCTACCCCGCTCCTCGCCGCCCCTCCCCTCCCCGCACCGCCCCTCCCCGCACCGCCCCTCCCCGCACCGCCCCTCCCCGCACCGCCCCTCCCCGCACCGCCCCTCCCCGCACCGCCCCTCCCCGCACCGCCCCTCCCCGCACCGCCCCTCCCCGCACCGCCCCTCCCCGCACCGCCCCTCCCCGCACCCCCACCACCACCTCCCCACCCCGGCCCACTCCACTCCGCCTCTGCTCAGCCGCATCTCGCCCCGCTTCACCCCGGTCGGCGTGGCTCGATCCTTTCCATCGCCGTCAGTCCCCGCACTGCCCCACCCCGGCCTTCCCCGCCTCGACTCGGCCATACACGCCACACCCCACTGCCCACCTACTCCTTCCTCGCATCGCCCTCACAATCCCCGCATCGACCGCCACCCTTTCCCCGCTCCACCCACCCCACTTCGCCCGCTGCAACCCGCCCTGCTCCACCCAGCTCACTGTGCCCAGCTAGCTCCACCCCACCCTACCTTCCTCGGTTCAGCCTTCCCCCGGCAGTGTCGGTATAGCCCCGCTCCGGATATCCTCGCCTCGCCTCGCCTCCTCCATCCACGCATCTCCCCACCCCCGCTCACTCCTTCCTCGTGACACCCCTGCTCGCGTCGCTCCGACACTCCCTAGCCCTCCCGCACCGTCCGCTCTCCCATTTCCTGCCCCTCCCCACCTCTCTTCGCCCCACTGTGTCCCGCTCTGCTCTGGCCAGCTCCGCCTCGCTCCACTCCACCCTCCCCGGCTCCCTCCAAACCACTCATCCCTGCCTCGCAACACCTGCTCACCCCTCCCTCACCCCGTCTCTCCCCACGTATTCCCTTCCCCGCCTCCCGGTGCCTCCCCGCCTTGTCAACACTACCCCACCCTTCTCCGCCTCACCTCGCCCCCTCTCCAACGTACTCCATGTCACTCTACTCCACCCAGCTTTGTCTGCACAGTCCCCACCCCCGCCTCACACCACTCCTCACTGTCCGTCCGGTAGAGTCCGCCTCCCCCTCCCCCGCACCCCGCAGCTCGTCCCGCGTCTCTTCCCCGCCCTTGCCACGTTAAACTCAACCCCGCCTCGCCGTGTCCCCTGTCTTTCTCGCTCTGTCCGCTCTTCCCTTCCTCGCGTCACCTCCCCGACCTCAGCCCCCCCCCCCCGCCGTGCCTAACAGCGTTCGATTGTCTCTACGCCCCGATTGCTATCGTTAGCACGAGGCGGCGGTTGGACTAGGGGAGGAGTCACGTGCAGCACAACGGGGAGTGTTACGTCCTCCAAAACCTGGTAATAACTTTCCAGAAATAATTCTAGAATTGTACAAGAATACAAAAAATATTAGAAATTACATTATTCAATTTGTTGCTCGTAGTTTTTACTGTCAAATTTTATATTTGCTGATAAAGTTTCAATCAGAAATTCAAATACATTTCAAAATATAAAATGACTATTTATCTTTGCAAAATAACACTAACACTCTTTTAACAACTTTTGTCTCGGATAAAACGAAAAGAATAGTATAATATATTCAATATGATGAATTTTTGATCGCAATTAAAATCAAGATCCCAGTATCATTACTTTTTCTTTTAGTTCATACAATTTATAGGTAAGTAACTCCTATCAAATTTTTAAAGTCTAGTTTCTGAAACGAGCGGAGTAGAGTTGAAATTACTGGGCCCACTGGAAGATAATGGTGTGGATATATGATTCCAGTTTGTGGGTTCAAGGTTTGGACTGCGCAGCACATGGTTCAGATAACGGTGTAAATGGAATGACAGGCCTGGTTTGTGAACCGATGGAAATGACAACAGGGATTACAGTGGTGGTGATGATTCTGGTAGATTCGATGGCATTAATAGTGTAGTCGTAGTAGAGGTGGCAGTACAGTTCATACCACTGTGGCGTTGACGGGGTGATAGAAGGTTTGTTGGAAAATTGCAAAACGATCTCTATGATATTTAATTACAGTAATGGATGATAACATGTTGTTTCCGTATTCCCAATGCATATTGTGAACTTTTCATTTTTGCAATTCAGTTGAGTACTCAGACTCGGTTTCAATTCCCCGTCAGAGTGATTAACGTTCGGAATTATCTGAATTTCGCTATGCTTTCAAGTCCAATAGCAGGTTTCTCTAGAGCTACACATGTTCAACGTTTTTAATGACAATATCACCAATTATATAACCACAACGCTCCGGGAATTAACTGATGTCACTGCAGCGCCTCTGACCGGGAGGTCCTAGGTTCGAGAACCGACGGTGGCAAGATATTCGACACAAGCTTGATAGCTAGTTCGGATTCAGTTGCTGTCTAGAAGAGAATTCAAGTGGTCGACTGCTCTGAGCGGTAGTTTTCCGCTGTTTTTCTGATGAACACCAGGCGAATGCCAGAGCAGAATCCTAACAAACGGGCCGCTGACCGCGCGCTTACTTTCATTCCTGTTCCTTGTTCTACTCTCACACCTTACTTACATACAATAACATGCACTACACTATCACACATGCCGATAAACCGGCTGGGAGCTTAGAACGTGTCCCGCTGGGGTGTGCCCTGCTAGTGGAAGATATTTATTTGAGGAAAACCATGCTAGCCGACGGTAGGTCGGCGCCGGGTCTCGCCATTTAGCGGGGGAAAACCACCGCCACCTCTCGAGGAAAAGACATGCTCAACATCTTACGGGACTGATGACCTTAGTAGTTGACGTGTTCAGAATCACTAACAATCAGGCAATTTACTACCAAAACTAATTCTCTCTACTTCCACCACTTCGATCATCCTTCCACCCACGCCGTAAATACTAACCTGGCCATCCACACCGCCTTCACCGTCGGCGTAAACACCAATCACAGAGCCTTCCTCCCCTCATCCTCTTTTTCCTGCAAGTCGCAAAGCAACGACCGCTGTTTCAAGCACCGTCCGAGAAAACTCAAAGATTAAGAAAATTTATCTTAAACGCCCTCCCGGAAAAAAGGCTCAGCTTCTTTCACGTCACAAGGGGGAGGTTTCTCCTTTGAATCTCGCTCCGGGGCAAAACTGCCTGCATCTCGCGGCGGCCTTCTTTTTCCCCTTCGTCTTTCCCCGAGCCCCCTTCACCACCCCTTTCTCTGTTTTCCCGGTCGTCCAAAGCGGCTTTTATCTTCATACACAAACAACGGCATCGGCGGAGGCGGCGGTGCTGCCGGAAAAAAATCAAAGACCCCCGTCAAAATCCGCCAATTATTCGGGCTCGCCGTCGTATCGACGCACGGACGTGGCCGTACGCATGACGCAGTCGTCTCATTACTCGGCCGTGCTCCGGCCGCTCTTGAAAGAGTGGGCGTGTTCCTTTGGGGCTCACAAAAACCCCGCGTGGAGCGGAGCGGCGGTGGCGGGGGGAGCGAGAAAAGAAACCGGCTGTAATAGACAAAATTATAATACCAGATCGGAGTATTTTATAACCCCAGCGTCAAGTGCCTTTGGGGGAAGGAGAAAGAGGAGAGGGAGGGGGAGGGGGGGGGGGGGGGGGGGGGGGGGGGGGGGGGGGGGGAGAAATGGCTTTGGATCGTGTGGCTCAATTTATGAAATCGCTTCGGCGTGCAGTGACCTCTCGTGTCAAAACACCGTTTCAAAAGAAGTCTCGCGATTTGCTGGCGAGGGGGAAATACAGTGACAGTTTCGTAACATGTGGAGAGATATTTGCGATCAACTTGGCCAGCATATGACGCACGGCGGGCTCTTGAATGGCTAATGGAGGTGAAGGACCCGTCAAGGGTACGAGTTTGCGCTGTATAAAACGGGGTAACACATTATCTACAGTAGAACCGCCAGCTCACATACTTTCAATTTACGGTTGCGATGTCCTACAATTGCTGTTTTTTTGGTGCAATAAATATTAATATTAAAATAATTGTTTTACCAAACTCTTACATTTATGCATTTTCACAGTCTACCAAATGCTAGTCCTTAGCCGTTATTCTAATTTTCATTACTGTCCACTATTCATTTTTCCATTATCACTCATTATATTCGAAGTTAGTTTTCCCTGGGCAGAGTATTAGATCTTGTTTAATTATTGTATAAGTTATTTTTGAAGAATATATGGAATGTTCGACGCCGCAATGGGCATAAGATTTTATGTACAAAGCCATCTCTTAAACTTCTTGAAGAAATATTGAGATAGCTCAGAGCCTAGTGAACACACCACCTCATTTATCATATATAATATCTTATATTATATTATTTTCTAAAATATTATTGATATTTTTAATTGATAATATTTCTCATCGTATTCATTCTTGGATATTTTCTAGATTTTCTAAACTGTGTACATCGCTGCGAAACCTCAGAATAGAAAGAATATTGATTAACTACGGTTATCCGGCCGAGACAACGTCTCCTCTTCTAATGATTTTCAAAAAAAAAAAATATTTGGCTAAGGCGAATAATCTGACAAGTCAATCTTTTGCTTATAATGATGTAAGAAATACTATTGAATTCTTAAATTCGCAATTGTTGTTGAGTAATTAGCGCATTTCTATTTACGAAGAAAACTGATAAAAACATAACCCTAAAACGTTAAGTCGAGATTTCATTTATTTACGTTATAAAAATGTTCTGAAATGAATTATTTCATGAATTTCATAAAAAGTTAAGTCGAGATTTCATTTATTTACGTTATCAAAATGTTCTGAAGTTAATTATTTACATGAAAAGATCCGTTGAAATAATCAGAGCCTGGCAGTACAGAACGTTGATAAAATTTAGTTTTCACGAGTTATCAGCTTATTCGCAGGGGTCAAAGAAGTATAACACAACAGAAGAAATAACAACCGCAGGTGGAAGCGGGAGGGGGGTCGGAAAGGAAAGTTTTGGAGTGCGTCTAATGGGCCTGGCGCGCTGGGAACGTTTCCACGAATCGTCTGGAGGACGTGATTTCCTTAAGCAGAAGGAGAAAAAGTGCATCGGAAATATCTGCTCTCGTTAGCAGCGACCGCCGCCCTCAGCAGCGGAGCGACGAGGAGCGATGGAAGGGGGGGGGAGGAGGCAGCAATTGGGGGATTTTCAATTTGCCTCACCAATGGAAACGTTTTGTCCGGGAAATTGAAATGCCAATCCTATTGTAGTGGGCCGAAACTTCCGGCGTTTCCGAGCGAGGCCGCTTTTTCTTTAACGCTCAAAACGCCGGCGGCGAATTATTTCAAGACACTTCACTTCGCGCGCGGCGGGAGGGGGCGCGGAAAGAGGGGGAGGGGAGAGGGACGAAGGAATGGTGGGGGATAGGAAGTGGAGAGTTTTGATGCAGGCGGACTACCATTCGCGGAATGGTAAGATGTGCTCTCCCAATAGCTCGCCGCCGGTTCGAATCCCAAGTGAAAATCCCCGCAGAATAGATCTGTGCTTCATTTTTCTTTCTTTACTCTGATTCCAGAACCTATGGCTGTTTTTGGACGGATTGGTGGTTTATTGTATAGTTGTGCCGATGGGTAGCAATGAGGTGATATGAACGATGGAGCAATGGTTGGAAGAGAGAGAGATAGAGAGAAGAGAGAGAAGAGAGAGAGAAAAAGAGAGAGAGAGAGAAAAAGAGAGAGAGAGAAAAAGAGAGAGAGAAAAAGAGAGAGAGAGAGAAAAAGAAAGAGATAGAGAGAGAGAGAGAGAGAGTCAAACAATATCAAATATAAATATTGTTGACTGGCTGAACATAGATATCAAAAAGGAAAAAGGAAATCTAGAAAAAATAAATTTCAAAATTAAAGCTTTGGAACAAGGAAACAGTTTCCTTGACTTAATATGAAATAAAAGTATTTAGCTGGTAAAAAACGATGACGAACTAGCAAGAAATACGTAACAGTTTTATTGGGACGATATATTCTTTTTCTTTCGCGGTAGTAGGAAAACACCTTGTCTTAAAAATAAACGTCTCGAGTAAAATATTAAGTGATCGATTTCTCCTTCAGACTAATATTTTGTGATGGATATCTAGCCATCTTCCATGTGATCAATTCCACATGGGAGATGAGAAGATCAATTATGGGAGATGAGAAGATCAATTCCTAAAAGTTTCAAAATTGTGACGGAAAATGAAATAAATATGATAATATATTCACTGAGTTACTGCATTTTTTCGGCAAGCTTGTACATAATTACCATGACACACATGAATAAAAAGGGATCGATATTAAAAGTTATGAACGCGCAAGTGGTGAAATGTCGAGTATCAAGCACGTGATCAAATTAATTTCCACAAAAGTGCGGAAAACGGGTCAAATTCAATATATTTGATCGCTGATTCCTGACAAAATCTAAGAAAACCACACACAAAAACTTTCACCAAAACTTCTAATCCAAATAGCAGAAAATTAGAAAAACTGGCCAAGTTTTGTGCACTGCTATCTTGTTCCCAACTACCGTAGTCCAAAAAAGAATTTGATACGTGTTTAAAAAATTCATTTTACAATTCCCTTCCGGGTTAAAAATAGCACGCAAGTAAAATATCAAAGGCCAGCCAACGCACGATCAACGGCTATTTCATTTGCAGCGGCAGCGAAGGCTTTTTGGGTGTGCGTGGGTGTGCGCGGGCGAGCGTGGCGCCGCAGCGTGCGTTGGCGGGTGCCCGCGCGTGCGTACACGCCCTTCCTTGCACCGAGAAGGAAGTGGAAAACGCGGGCGCACGCGGAACCTTGTTCCGGATAGGGGGGCGAAGTACTGCTGACTTCCGGTCAGCCGGCAATCGCCCCCACGAGGGAACGAGATACACTGCACACCGTACCTCTTAATCATGCCTTCTCACGTCGGTTATTCATCCCTCCTATACTGTTCTGTGCGCTTCCCATTTCATTTATATTTCATTTAGCTATTCCGAACCACATTATTTCTCCTTTTCGTTCCCCCACCCATAGCTTTTTTATCTTTCCGCTTATTTTCCAAAACCTGATTTTCTTATCCACATTTACTACCTTCATAAACCATTAGAGTGTAAATAATTAGAAAACTAATTAACAGAATTATCCATCCTTAACTCGTATTAACGAACACATAAGCGATGTACCGATGCCACAAAAATATTTGTTGTAGGGTTTGCAACACTTAACCATAAAAATAACGTACTTGATGTAGCAATTTCATTAAAAAGTTGTTGAAAAAGTGTACAAGACAAACTTTATAAAGATAAAACCGATATATTTTTACAATTTAATAACAATATTTTTTTAAATTTCAAAATCAAACTTGTTCAGTAGACCCAGTCCAGCATTTACCCAGTCCTACTAATGGGAGTACTTTCGAATATTATGATAATTAAGAGGGCTGTCTTAATTTTATGGAAGGAAAATATTTAAAACAACAAATACACAAAGTTCATATATTTTCTATTAGGATAAAAAAACAACTAAGATTGTAAATCCTGATAAATAAGTTGCCTTATGAATCAAATCACGTCGCCATGTTTCCGCGAAAGGGAAAACACCACCCGCTAGGGGTCTATAAGGGAAGACTTAATTCCAACGAACCCTCCCTAACGAGTTCTCTCCGCAACTGAAGCTATCATTATGTGAAAGCCAGCCTTCCTGTAGTTATGCCTCACAGCGTCGCGCGTTCCCGTGTTTCGGCACCAATTGCCTTCACTCGTTCTCGCGAGACTCGTCCACGTGTCAGCCTGTGCGTTCGCTCCGCCTGCCGCACCGCCAGCCCACTCACTCACTCCTTTCACCCACCCTCTTGCTGTTATGCTCTGCTCCGCCCCGTGCCGGCCCGCTCTTCTGCTCCTTCGCCAGTCCTTTGCTCCGCCCACTCGCCCTCACTCTCCTGCCGTACCTTCTTGCTCTTACGCCCTGTCTCGTTCAGCATTGCTCCTTCCCTCTCTTTCCCACTCTCCCAGCCCCGCCCCACCCAACTCCGCCCCGAACTACCCCGCTTCATTCAGGCTACCAGCCCTTTCCGCCCCCCCCCCCGACTGCCCGTCCACTCGCTCGCCCGTCTCTCGCTTGCGTCCAGTCTACCTCCCACTCGGCCCTCACCCGACTATTTGCCCGCTCTCTCATCAACCCCGCTCCCCTTTCAAACCAGCCGCTTGCCCGCACGCCCCACCCCTGTCTGCCAGTCCACTCGCCCACCCGCCTGCCCAAGCCCCACCGTCTACCAGTCCACTTGCTCACCCACCTGCCCACGCGCCCTGCCCCCGTCTGCCAGTCCACTCGCTTTCTTGCCCGCCCGCGTTCCCCGCCCTCCTTTGCCAGTCCACTCGCCCACCCACCTGTTCACGCGCCCCGCCCTCGTCTGCCAATCCACTTGCTCACCCACCTGCCCGCGCGCACTGTTCCCGTCTACCAGTCCACTCGCCCATCCATCTGCCCACGCCCCCGTCTACCATACCACTCGCTCACACACCTGCCCACGCGCCCCTGCCCCCGTCTGCCAGTCCACTCGCCCACCCGCCCGCCCACGCGCCCGCCCACCGGGCGCGGCCCATCCTCTCGCATGCCGACACGCCCACCCGCCCGCCGGGAGAGGGGGCGGGGCCCGGTCGGACGGAGTGCGCGCCCTCCGGCCGTGCATCACGGGCCGCCCGATCGCGATTACCATAGCCCTGCGCGCCGCCGCCGCCATTGGTATTAATGTATGCGCGAGCGGGTTTGTGCACGATACCGGCAGATCGGCCACGCGGTCTGCGGCTCTCCGCCCCCGTGCCACACCGCTCCACTCCGCTCCACTCCACTCCACAGCACCCGCCGCCACTTCGCTGCCACTCTCTCCTGCTCGGCGAGTTGCTGCTTTCGGTTTCACCTCCCTCCATCACATCCCCTTCGCCCCCACCGATCTCCAACGTGGTTGGGCTGACCCACTACTCCCCTCTACTTCTTGCCTGTCCGCCCACGGTCGCTCAGTTCCTTACTAGCTCCATACAAATCTATATTTAATATCTGCATGTCTTCCACGCTTCCATTTCCGAAATGTCTTTCTTCTATTTGCCTCTCCTAATCAATGCAATTATTTTGGGCTTCATTTCAATTCCTCTCCTCTACTCTGGTCATTCACAGTATCTTATTCCGAGACTTAAATCTTACCGTTTATCCTTATTTCTGGCGAACTATCAATCGTTCTCTGCTCCGATATATCCTCTACTTCTTTCTACGTTCATCTTTCAGTGTTTTTACTTACTTTGTAGAATCTTTGCCGCCTCTTTCTCCAAGCTTTTCTTTCGTTCCCTCTCCACATCTTCCTTGTGTTTTACTTTCCCTTCTCTCTTCTTCTTACATCTGGATTTTATCTTCTGTATCTTCCTATTTCCGGATTCTATTGCGACGACCCCGTGATTCGCATTCATATCCTTCCAACGTCCAGCAGCATCCCCCCCCTACCCCACCTCCGTCTTTGCGCCGTCCCCCTCCCCGCAAAACCCGCCAGCGCAGCGCCACAAACTGAAAATTTAGCCGAACAAAACTTGGCGAAAAGGCTCCTTCCTCTCTCGCGCGCATGAATATGGAGGGAGTCGTGGTTGAAACCCT
Organism: Teleogryllus occipitalis; assembly: GCA_011170035.1. Lineage (NCBI taxonomy): Eukaryota > Metazoa > Arthropoda > Insecta > Orthoptera > Gryllidae > Teleogryllus > Teleogryllus occipitalis. The sequence continues at coordinate 15,860 of BLKR01010771.1, forward strand.
CTATTTGGAGTAATGAGCTCTCAACTTCATCACCGCGCGCGCCGGCGCACCTGCGGGTCCGCAGCACGCGTGGTGGAGGGGGGAGGGGGGAAGGGCTGGTGGAGGGAACATGGAGCACTTAACCGGCTTCGGGCCGCCCGGCAGCGGGACGGAGGGTGAGCGGATCCGACATCTCGACAGGCGAACCCCAACCGATCCCTCTAGTTTCAATCCGTCGTTTCGGTTGAAATGTGCTTCACATGAGTTAGAGAAACGATGCAGGTATTGCGAAACAGTCAATCCTCAATGTAATCAACGGACGTTGAAACATGATTCACTAATAGTTCAATTGTTTCTTCAAAAAATATTTGCGGAGTATTGATTTTGATAACTAATAATAACTCATAGGATTGCGTACTGTACATGTAGAAATAATACAGTTAAGCACATGACTTGTTTTTACATTCATTTGAAGCATACATTTATGAAGAGACACGAAAAGAAAACATAATTGATTCTGACAGCAAGATAATTGGTTCTGAACATGCCCAAAACCAATTGCAAATAATTTAATACGCTTGTTTCCAATAATTAAATGTTAAAACAATTTTAAAATTCATTAAATTAAATATTGTAAAAAATAATTCTGCACTCATACTCCGAATGACATTTCATAATTTACGTATGTTACACAAACCCGTTTAAATTTTTGTATCATTAATTTTTGTCAAAGTCAACACAATATTTACTGTCTATAGCATTTACAATCATTAGTTTATTATCTGAAAAGAAGTTGCTACAAATGTTTGGTGCATTTACAAACTGAAATACACCGATTGTAAACTCACATAAACGCAAATGAATTGGATGTGGATTTTTACCTAGGTCTAAATTATAATTTAAAACACCGTGTTCGTTGGCTAAGCATCATTGACCAAATCAACTTAACTCAACTCCACTTCCACATCAATATTACATGTTTCTTCTCTAACTCTCAACAAATACCACGTTTCTTAATGTCTGAATAGATTATAATTGCCCTTAATTTACGAAAGTGTATTACTGATTGGCGTATTACATCGCTGTGGGTAAACGAATGCTGGTTTGACGTCAAGTAAGAGTATTTTTAATTTTCAAAATTAAAACACTTCCCTACCGGTAGCTGATTTTTGGTGATTTGTAAATATTTTCCACTTGTTTCATTTCTACCCGGTTATATAAAGTTTTCAGAATCAAACATTCAAAACATTGAAAATATTTGGCAGTTTAGAACTCATTATTTCTTGTAATCAGTATGGTCTTACGCAATGCCTTTATTGGTTTTCTTGGGTAAACGTATGCAGACACACCAAAGGAAAAAATGACAGAGTAACAGCTTGGTAAAAGAAAAATAAAAATCGTATGTAGTCAATTTTGTTTAAAGCAATATTTTCATACAAAATGACTTAAAATAAAATCACACCTGCGAAAATTAAAATTAGAGTGGAAAAGTATTACAGAAATCAAATTAAAAAAGTTACATACTTATTATGAACACGTCTTTAAGAAAATTATTAGCAACTTAAACTCAAATTAAATATCGGTCTCAAACCAATCACTTTTTACCTGATTAATAGCAATTTTCTTTTACTGAGTGACAAACTGGACTACTTTACTAAGGATAGACACGAAATGAGAACGATTAGCGCAATTAGTACCAGTAGGTTATTAATCACCATAGTTATTTAAAACAATGCAATTGTTTGCCACACAAACTGATATTTATAAAAAGTTTGGGAAACTGCAATAAAAATGCAAAAACATGATTTATAACATTATAATTCCACGGAAACACGACTAGACAAAAACCTTATAACACCACAAGACAAAATCTTTAGAAGTTACAACAAATGAATTTTTCGATACCAAAATATGAAATATTTCCGTTCCAATTTTTCAGCGAAATACTCTCTCTGTGCCTCTCAAGAAGAAATCTTCCATCAGGTGTCAACAGCGTACATCCCAGCGACGGGGCCCTGAAGGAAGGAGACTGCAGGAATTAATACCCCGGGTTGCTTTGATCGTCTGACCGGGACTGGCGAGGCGAGACGCGCACACTGCAGGGGGTGAGGGGGGCGGGGCGGGGGGCCCAGAAGGGGGCGTGGGCCCGGGCGCGGGCGCCGGAAACGGCGTCGGCGTCCGCCTGGGGGCGGGCTCTCAAGCGCTTCAAAGCCCGCCCCGGAAGTTCCTTTGTCCGGCCCGCGCCACCGGAAATACGTCAGGCGTCCTTGGGCGTCGGAATCCGTCGGCGCGAAACTTTGCTGATATCCGGTGGAAGGCGGCGGCGGCGGCGGAGGAGGCGAGGACGGCAGCGGCGGCCGTGGAGCTGTAGCTTCCCCCGCCTCCAGCATCTCACGGATGCATTAATTCGCAGATATGAGGAATGTGAGTGACGAGGTTCAATTTCGAAATATTTGCCGTCCGGCGCTGGGGGGGTTGCAGAAAGGGAGCAGTCATGCGTAACGACAGAACAATATTTTCGCGAATGAAAGGGAACTCGCCGGCGTGGGGTGGGGCAGGGTGGTGCGGGGAGGGTCGCGGTGAAACGGGGAAGAGAAGGGTGGAGCGGGGTGGGTGTGACGGGGCGTGTTGGCGGAGTGGGATGTGGCAAAGTATGGCGGTGAAGAGTGACCGGGAGGATCGGGGTTTGACGGAATGAGGTGGGACGGCGTGTAACAAACGAGTACGGCGTCGGGAGTGGGGGGAGAGGGCGGAGGAGGAGTGGGAGTGGGAGGGTAGGGCGAGGAGAGAAAGCACCGGGCAGTGGGCTGTGAATGTGAATGCCGAGTCGCGAGGTGGCTCTGGAAGGCAGCGAATAGCTCAGCGTCTCCTGTTTGCAATGAAGAACGCCCGATGCTTGAAAATATTCTCAGTACCGCTTTTCAGACCTGTTCTTTCATTTTTTGGTGCCGCTCACTTGTTTCGATCTGGGCGTTTTTCCTAAAATTTTCTTGAAGGTAAACTGAGGATTTTAGCTTGGAAATGAACTGGGACTACTTTAAATATTTTTACCTTCTACAAACTGATTACACTATCTTAACGAGACAATTATAATGGAATAACAAGTGAGAGTTCGATATTTTGGTTATAGAAATATATATTTTGCATACATGTGTAAAGCTTCTATGACGACACTTCAACTTTTTATTCTTATACAAAATCCATGATGTTATATTAATAGGACTTGAAAACAGTGAGTGTATGTGGATAGAGAACATGACTTAACACATTTAAAATGGATGATCGCTAATGTTAAAAGTTTACATGGCAATTTGACCTTAACACTCTGTTATAAATTAATTAAAATACAAACAAATACAATGATTGTAGTTTTCAATTATTTTAATAATACAACATATTTGGACGGGCTACAAGTAGTGATTTCAACTTACTATTTTTCAACCAAAGAAAATGGACCCACAAAAGAGGCATTTAACAATTAATCAGAAAAATCACTTTAAAAGTATGTAATATTCGGTTCGTTCATTTATTCTCACCTTCAGCAACATATTCCCTCTTTACGTTACGTCCTGCCCAATCTTCGCTAATATTCATGAGACGAAAATATTTAATGGTCGTCCTGCCATGTAGAGGCGTAGTCTGACACAATCTCTTCGCTGCACCTCCAAACAAAACTAGGTCTTCCTTTAAAAAAGCGTGAGGCATTTTAGGCAGTGTCGGCGAAGGACGAAAACACCACCAGCGCTGGGGAAGGGGTAGGCGCTGGGGCGGGGCCGACATGTTCGTGCGACGACAGAAGAAGAGCAGCGTGGCGGGCAGGGAGGGGGCGGTGGAGGGGAGGGGGGGGCTTGGATAAATAACGGTGATACGCGCGAGGGCGCTACTGGCACCGCCGCCTCCGCTCTCGCAGAGGTCGCTTCGGGACAGGCCTGCGCAGCTACCAGTAGACCAACTTCTCAAGGCCTCCAGAGGCATGAGGAAGCTCTGGTAATAAGGCAAGCACCAGCTGAGTTGGCTCAAGGCATCAACTGATGTCACTGCAGTACCTCTGACCGAGCGGTCCTAGGGTTGGTTTTCCGACGGTGGTAGGATTTTCTACACTCCTTTGTCAGCTATGTAGAGTTCAGCTGCTGTCTGGAGGAGAATTCTAGCGGCCGCCTGCTCTGATCAGTGGTTTTCCGTGGTTTCTCCGAACAACTCCAGACGAATGTTCGAGTCGTACCCTTGGAAAAGGAGCCACAGACCGCGCGCGATATTTCCTTCTTCATCTTTGTTCTTTCCTCAACCCTTACACTCTCTTAAACTAACATGCACAACAAATGTCTGGAGCTTACAGCTTGGTTCGGCTGAGGCGAAGCCCTGCTGTTTAGAGATAACTGGTGGGGAAAGCCCCTTAAGCCGACATATGTCGATGCTGGAACGCAACCTGCGGGGGAAGAACAACGCCAACTCCCGTGATAAATCACATGTACGACATTTACAGAACTAATGACCAAAGCAATGACACGTCCCAAAACATGAAATATTGAATGAATCAATCAAAAAGATAGGAACGCACTACGACGAGTTGTGCTTAAACACAACGCTTTCTAAATCATGAAAGTTCGTCGAAAACTCGAAGCAATCGCGACGAATTTTAGTCGACCATGTACTCGCCTGAAAGATATGTTTCACCAGAACACGGTTTATGCGATACCAGAAAGCTTTGAAGCTACCAAGATTCAAGACTTTCATTAATAAAATATTTTTATAAAAATGTAACAATACTGATGTAAACACTTGAATATTAACATAAAGACAGACCATTGGATTAACTGCTGGTGGAGGGTTGAGACGACAAAATAGTGTCTTGCTGGCACATGAAGAAAAAAATAGGGGGAAAAATGGGAAGGGGACACGAGGTAAAGGATAAGAAACGCAAAGAAATCACAAGAAAAGGACAAGAAAAAATATCGATAAATGCAAAAAGAAAGAAGGCACTTAAAGTAGTATCACACTGTTTATAATAACAATACAAGAAAGGAATAATCAAAAATATTGTTTAAGGTAAAGAAACACATTATTTCCACTCTGTGGGTATACTAAAAGTATAAACTGCTCTCTTTTCAAGTGGTGTGATATTAATATTGAATTTTGAAATATACAATAGGGTTTTTGTCAATGTGCGATTTCCAATGTTTCTTATCTTTTATTGTGCATAGAATACATTGCTCATTCATTCTGTATATCATCGTTTCCTATCTAAAAGGTAATTGTATCATCGATAACCTTCCTTAGGAATCTCATTTCCGCTTTATTTTTTATGTTTCTTGAATCAATTATTTGTCGATAACTTCTCGTTTCTAAAGTGGGAACCTTTAGTAATATTTTTATAATAAAATGTTTATCGTAACCCAAAATTACAGTTTGCATTTCATTGATAAGTGTCTTCAATTCCTAGATCCCACGCTCAGGTCCCATCTTGTTAGTCCAAGAAGACTCTTGCCAAAAAAATCGGAGTCAACCAGTACCTGAGCAAGAGCCTTCTAGCACTTGAGGTCAAACAATTTCTCCCACATATTTATGGTCACACCTGGCACCAACCAAATATTTTCACAATAGCTTTGCGGCAGTCGGGGACAACCAAATTCTTTCAGAAAGAAACTTGAAACACTAGCATTTATCCAAGGATGGCCACGTTCGTCCAACAAGAGGTTTGTAGCACACAGAGACATCCAATATCGTTCAGCGCGAACCTTGAAATATCAGGGGCTAACGAGGGACAATCAAGTTTGTCCAACAAGAGCTTTTCAGCACCCAGAGACCACCAAGTTGGATCAGCACGAACCTTGAACTACTCGGGGTTTACCACAGGCAACCAAGTTCACCTTCAGAAACATGATATCTTAATCCAGCCATATTCATTCATCAAGAGCCTTGTTATTCATGGAGCTAACAATTTTTTTCAACATGAGTCTTGTAGAACCCAGAGCTATCCAATTACCTGTTACACGATCTTGTCACTACGGGCTACAATTAAATTCAAATTGAACAGAATTTATTATTAACAAGTGACTACCAAGTTCCTCCAACAAGAGTTGCACCGCGAGAGATGGTTCAGGGCAACAGCTGATGTCACTGCAGTCCCTCTGACCGCGCCATCCTAAGTTCGAGTTCCGACGGTGGCAGGATTTTCGACATTTAGCTTGTCAGCTACGTCGAATTCACTCGCTGTCTGGGGGAGAATTCAATCGGCCGGCTCTCTGATCAGTAGTTTTCCATATTTTTTCCGATCAACACCAGATGAATGCCGGAGCTGTACACCAACAAACGGGCCACGGACCACTCACGATCTTTCCTACCTCTTCCTTGTCCTATTCTTACCCATTACACACACACACACATACACGCACACACACTAACATTCACTACACTACCACACATGTCGGGAGACCGGTCTGGAGCTTAGAGCTTGTCCTGTCTGGGGCGGTGCCTCGCTGGTGAGAGATACCTGGTTGGGGAAAACACCGCTAGCAGACGGTTTGTCCGATCTCGCCATACAGCGGGGAAATACTACCGCCTCCTCCCGAGCAAAAACACTCACTACACGTACGGGACTAATGACCATAATAGTTGACACACCTGGAATCACTAACAATCAATCACTCAATCAACAGTCTAGCGATACCCGGGCCAAGGTCGCCCAACACACGCCGGCCGACAACGTTGGCGAGCACTACTCGGCGCAACGCCCTCCGGCGACAAACACGCAGACACGCGTTCCCCGACAGCGCCACAAAGGAACTTCATTAATACGGCGATACAGCGGCGAGCTGTGAAAAATTAGCCCCATCTCTCTCGCGTTCTATTACTGCGAAGAACCCGCGCCTCCGCGCGCGAGCGCCATCTGATTAACTGAATGATGAATTAGAGCCAATTTCTGTCGCGACCGCCACGCCCCTCTCCACGACCCGTGAGCTCGCTTCGCCCCGTCCTGTGGAAGACTGCTTTCTTTACGCGGCAACGCGGTGTAGACTTGTGCAAACGGGCACGCTACCTTCCGGGGTTGGTCTGATCGATATTTTGTGGTGGTGGCGGTACTGGAGGCGCGACCCGGGTCTAGACTGGTAACTACATTAGCAATGTTTCTTGGTTTTCGCAGTTCTAAACACACTAGGATCCCATTTGGGGCTAGGATCAGATTTCAGGCAAGACAAACCCACCTGCCTTTGCGCAGAGCTCTGAAACCCACACTTCTCAAAAGATTTTCGGCTGTGAAAACTGGAAATTCGTTTCTTCACGGAGATATCCTGTTTCTTTGCTCATGACGCCATTCATATTCAGTTTTTTTCACCAGAAAAAGATTTCGTATTAGAAAATGCACCGATATCAAACAAATTGAGATAATTATATTTTTAAGAAATAATTCCTTTGATTTGAACGCTTTTGATTTGAGCGAGATCCCAAAAAGTTTTCAGTGTTCTAAGAATCAGATTGTAATGCAATTTTTGCTATGCAGAGAAGTACAGAAATATTGATTAAAATGATTCCGTAACATTAAAATACATCACTACATTTTTGTCTTAAGAGAGGAATCTTCTGAACTTAACTGTTGACTGCGGTTTTGGGGTGAATACTAATTGAAGCATAATACAATTTTGATATTTTGCAACATTATAACTTTCAGAGTCTGCGTCATACAAACCTATAGTATTATCTCAAATACGCTCTTTAAAACCTTTTCTCAAAAGATAATTTTATTGATAAATTATTACGTGTGGTACTATAACCTTTTTCTCTAGCACAATCTGCCAACATTACTTTTTTTTCAAAATATTCAGTGTTAATAATTTAGTTTTGACTTAGTGAATATAATGTGCACCATACACTTGATCAGTTGTGTAGGAACGAAATTGCACGAAAATGTGTTCTTTTTTAATTACAAAGATTAAATATAAAACAATAAAGAATTTCATTAGTTAGGATGAACTATCAGAAAATAAAAAAAGATTATATTCATATATTTCTACATTCTTTCCATTCATTCCTTTACTCAGTTTTCTGTTACTCACATAACAAAAGGAAATGTACTTGAGAAAACCCCCTTCAACTGTGCATTACCTAATAGCACATTGTAGCTGGTCGTGATGGTGGCTATTTCTTGATCATGGTACATTTTTCAAAGATATCTTAGTGATCAATCTTTATCGCCATTGAAGAATCAGATGTTAAAATGAACTTGGCCATGAAAAAGCAATATACAATTTTATCACTTAGGTTCATACTTCTGATAACTTGCTACGAACTCACTACCAGCCATGTTGCATTAACCCTAAAGAGAAAGATCTCATAATTTTTATTCGTTTTTTTTATCGCAAATGCGCCTCTAAGCCGACATTCCAGAAGCCTATTATTAATTTAGTGCGACACGCGAAGCATTTTTCTTACAATGCCGTGAAGCAGAACAAATGTGCTCGCTGTCAACCTTTGCGATCGTAAGACTCGCCTCGGTCCGTTTGATAATGATGACAAACTACCTCACAACAACGAACACACAACATTATCAAAACCCACTACAACCCAAAACGTCTTCCGATTTACTGCTAGTCTCGCACGTTGCAAAAAAAACTGTACCAAAAAAGAATAAGACCGAGCAATGAACGTAATTTGTCGCCTTTAGGTCTTTACGCAGCGAAGCAGTTCCCTGCTCGTTCGATACCGTCGCATACTAATGAGAACGGCCCGATGGCGGGAAATATGGCTCCTAGGGGAGCGAGCAGCGTGCGTTACACGGGCCCATCAGCTGCGCTATCGGCCCAGAACACGCCGAGCACGATTGCCCAAAGTGATGTAGATAACTGGCGCGATAAAGAACGTGCGCGACAATCACATTGCGGCTGGAACCCGCAACTCGCCGCCTCCCGCCCGCCGCTGCCCCGCCGCTGTGTTGCGCCGAACAGGGCGACGCTTGTATGTCGTCACATCTCAAGTGTTCTTTTGTTTCGTGCTCTCCCGTTGCGGAATTTCCCAACCGCCGTTCGAATGCTTCGGGAAGAATATTGTGGTTACTGCGGCGGGCGAGCGAATTTACGATAGTGACACGAAAACGATGGAATTGTGATTATCGGAGCGGAGGAAAATGGTGCCAACGCTATTTTTGAATATCTACACCCCCCAACAGCACGGCGGCCACAGAGTAGAATAATTGCAAAGTTGGTTAGTGTAATAGTATGGGTTATTATATAATATTTCTAGATAACAAATATCCCAGATCATAAACCCGGGAGTGCTCGCAATGCATCTGTGAGACCCAAGCCACAGTAATTTTATGTTTCTGAATTATTGCGATACTTTTGTCGTTTGATAATTCATGTATTCTTTCATTGTACTTTTCTGAGATCGCCTGGATTTTTATTTTTATCCTTTCGCTGAATCATTTCCCGTGAGCATGTTGAAACTTGATATCTGCGCTGCGGTGCCTTTCATATAAGTTGGGTGCAATGGCGCCAGTGCATTCTGAGCTCCTGGTCTGAGAGGTGCGTATTATTGCATCATTTTTAGCGGTGTCTACGGCAAATGCCTATTCAGAAAATGTAATCATATGCCTTATCTATAATCGACTGTCACAATTTCTTACCAAAGAGAAAGAATATGTGCAGGAGATGTCTGTTCGGAAATTAAAAAAAAATATACGAAAAAATATATCTTTCTAAATATTTTTTAAAAAAGGAAAATATATATTTGTTTAGAACATGCCAAAATAATTTGTAGAATTTGTATATAATATTATTTAATAAAATAATAATATGTTTAATGATATTTGCGGGTACTTAGTCAATTTTTACCTTTCTCACTATAGGCATTCACACAAGAATTCTGCGGCATAAGATTCATTAACAATTGCATTGGGGCACATGTCCAAACTGAATAAAAAAAGTGTATCAGTAAATAGAGCTTCAGATAAATCGTATTTACAAAATATTGCAGCTACATCTGAGAGATACATTGCAGGCACTGGCGTGAGTCCACCTTTTGTGGGCACTCCCGTGTTAAAATATGCAGACGTTCTTATGTACGAAGAAGCAATGAACTCCATTATGTAATAACACATTTGTAAATGTTCATTATTCTCTTATGCACTGAATGTGCATATTAGTCTTCACGTCTGAAACAAATTATAGTGCTCGTTCTTTGATCTAGAGTGTTTTTTTATTTTTTTATTTCTTCTTTTTTGCATTTACTCACAAAACATTATGTGAAAGCCAATTTTTTCTCCAACACTTCACGTTGCCATTTCGTTCATTTTTCTGTGATAGGAAAGTCATCAGCAGTCCAATTTTAACTTTCATATGTTCGTATCGAATATTGACGAACTGAAGAGCGCATCTAATTGGACGTGTAAACTGTAAAGTGACCTTGTCCATCAACTTCCGCGTCGAAAAATCGGAAAAATTTTCGAGACGTCAATGTAGAGTGCAGTTCGTTGCCCATTGATGCCCACTCATAACGATCTTGGAATTGGTCATCCATGAATAATGGTGATCGTTCATGGTATAACGACTCGTTTAAAAATGTTTCTGAAATATTTAAAAAGTAGTGCTACAACGGCACGTACTTTCTCGCATTAAAACATTTTTAGTTTTCGAAAATTCATAGAGTTCAATGAAAATGAACACTGCACTATCTTTTAAGAATACTTAAAAATATGACCGTGCGCCACAAGCACTCCTCCTATTCTAAATCCCCCTCCCCCCTGAGTATGTCATTCTATTTCGTTATATTTTTTCATCGACCTTCTTTTTATTCCCACTCTCCTCCCGTTTTTTTCTAAGTTTCGCTTAGCCCATGACTCAAGCGCGGGATCGGTCGCCTTCATGCACGAATCGTCTGCACTGGGACTTGATTGAGATGAAATGTGTGAAAAGTAACGAGATGGATTTGAAAAGGACGCGGCTTATATAAAATCTTCAATTTACAAGCTCACTTACATTTTACATGCAGTCCAACATCTACGAATATAATTTTATTACCAAGTCAACGATCATTGCCTTATGTAAAGTTGGAGATAAGTAATATGACTTTTTTAGTCTCTCACTGCTATTATTCAGTGGTGTTTGCTACTGACGAAATTGAAAGTTGATGTCTCACAAAATAATATAAGCACAAGAAAATAAATGTATTTATAAGAAATTTAGAGCTATTTGTTGATTTAAGAAGACACTGCTCTCATACTGAGAAGCGGACATGCCAGTTTGCTAGTCGGATTGCTGGCTATTCGAAATAATTCTCTTCATGTGAGCGTGTGCTACTTTTACTCCAAATATTTCCATTACCACAATAAAATCAATGACCGCATATTATTTTATTAATCAAATACTGATAATTTAAAAACCACAAAACCAATGAAATTAATTATTACGTTTTAACCATTCCTATTCTCTGCAGTTTTCCATCCATAAGTACACACTGGACATCTACGACTAACAACGAAGTACTATATTTGCCGAACGAACAACGAAATACGATGTTTTATTTATAACAATTATCATCATCCCCATCATTAACCTTTCGACTGTTTCTCGATTACTTACGTGGACTGTAAGTACGTGTACGAAGAACGGTAAAACGTGTTGACGATTTGACCCCACACGTTTTACCCTATAGTTTACCTGTATTTCATGCACGAATGCTGTTTCGATTCATTAATCAAGAAGATGAAGCTATTTATTTGCGTCATTTACTACATCGTTTAAAAGCAGAAAGAATAATATTTCCAGAAATCATTCTAACGCAACTATACATAGCTGTCTACCATACCAATATGAGAATGTCTGATACAAAGCTACTAACTCGTAATAGACGCCATATTTTCATTCAGAAACCATTTAACATTATAAAACGGAAATGGAAATGATTTTAGAGTTTTTATTATAAGTTAGTCGTGCACCGCGGAATCTACTTTTTAACATTTCTGACTCTAGCTGCATAAAAATTAAATTACTTCAAACCAAGAAAACTTAAAGAACTGAAAAATTTACAACACATGTAAACTGGACATAAATAGCATATCTAAAAGGAGAAGTTCATGTGAATAATTTTTCGAGAGTTCCAAAACATTATTAGTGTTTGGGGTCAGAAAAGACCCCAAAAGGAGTCTAAGGGTTAAACAGATACACATCTTGAAACCATGTAATTTCCATTTCTATATAAGAATGTGGTTTTGTTCTACAACAAGAATGGCCAGGAAAAACAGTAGGTCATACCTTTCATTCCAAACAAATCTTTCAGTTATTACATTGTATCTCTTGTTTAATCATAATATATTAATAGATTTTATCAACTGATTCAATTCTTTTAAAGACAAAATTTAATTTTTGGCGTCTCAAACAGCTTGTTCAACTTGAAAATCACAAACGTATTACTGAAGGTGACAGAAAGGCAAACGGTAAGCAAGGTGAACATATTTGACTCGGAGGCAGTCAGGTGGAAAAAACAACATATATGACACTGGGAACCCACACGGGTATCGTTGCCTCCTGAGGCGGGCGACATTTATCACAAGTGGCCAAATTTTAATAAAATAAGCTAATATATTTTTTAACCAGATAAGTGAGATTACCACTTTACAGGTGGATATTAGGTTTTATATATGAATTATAATGGATGGATGCACTATAGTGGCCCGAAGATAGGAGTAACAGCAAATCAGCGAACCATCATACACCTTTTTCTATGTGAGAACATCCACACTGGGTACTTCTCCGACAATTTTTTTTAATTTTATGAAATTGAAGGTAAGAGAAAAGCAAAAATTAGAGTGAGAGGTGAAACAAAAATTTCTCTAGGTTATGGGGGTCGGAATAGATGTTTTGGAAGACGGAATTTAACTTTCGTTGGAGCAACGCTGGTTTTACGGAGATTAAAGTGGCTGGTGCAAGGCGTAGTTTGTAGGTTAGAAAAAATTTTGGAAGAGAGTAACGAAAAGTAATTTGTACGAGGTTCAGTGTCCAGTTCTGTACGAAGTTGTGTTTTTCTTATAAATCGCGGGGCATTGGTAATTGTACGTAGCACTTTATTCTGGAAGGTCTGGTGGATTTGTAATTCCAAAAACTGTCTCTAGGAAACGGAGTTCTCTACTAACTTTATACTCTAATTATTGGGGAAAGAAGGTGGAAAACGACAAAAATAGTAAACCAGACGACGCGCACTTGATTGCTTGCTGTGAAGGTGGAAGATGAGTGTCTGACCACTCCAGACGGGCCACCCGCGGAAAAGCTTGATTTGATTTTTTCGTGTTTCCGGGCGCGTCAACTGCTTTGGTCATTAGTCCCGTTAGTGTAGTGCATGTATTTTCCTCGGGAGATGGCGAGATCCCCCGCTGAATGGAGAGATCCGGCACCGACCTACCGCGTCGGTTAGTGGGGTTTCCCCTTAACCAGGACTCTCCCACCAGCGGGACACCGCCCCAGCCGGGACAAGCTCTAAGCTCCCGACTGGTCTCCCGGAATATGTGATAGTGTAGTGCATGTTAGTGTAAGGAGAGAGGATGGGACAAGGAAGAGGAAGGACAGATCGCACGCGGTCAATGGCCCGTTTGGTAAGTTACTGCTCCGGCATTCGCCTGGTGTTGATCGGAGAAACCAGGGAAAACTACCGATCAGAGCAGCCGGACGCTAGAATTCTCCTCCAGACAGCGACTGAATTGAACGTACCTGAAAAGCTAGGTCGAAAATCCTGCGACCGTCGGGACTCGAACCCAGGACCTCCCGGTCAGAGGCGCAGTAGTGCCATCAGTTGATGCACCGAGCTACCGCTCTCGGTCGCAGGAAAGCGAAAAGCGACACGGCGCGCACTGCGAAGAAGCGAGGGGAAACGGGGTAGCAACCCGGGGCCGTCGCCGCCGCCGACGCCGCCGACGCCGCCACCGTCGCTCGTCTCGCGGCAGATTGAGGCTGACAGGCCCCGCCCCCCGCCGCCAACGCCGCCTTTCATCAGCGGGCGCTGATCGATATGACGTTAATTTCCATCAGCAGCCTCCGCCGCGCAGCGCCCGCGAGCCGTCCATGGACGACGACGACGACGTCGCCTCGCGCCGTCCAATGGCGGCCCGTCCCCGTCCCCGTCCCCGACCCGGTCCCCGTCCCCGTCTCTGTCCCTGTCTAAGCCCCCGCCACGCCACTAATCCCCAACACCATGGTCGATTCGTTGATTGATTACAATCAATCGGCGATCATTTAATGAATTGATTATAATCAATCAAACAATTATTTAGAGTTTCCTGGAACGTCGACTATAATTATTATCCCCGTTAAGTTTAGTATATGTTATATCCAGGGGGATAGCTGTGTTTTCCCCGACTAGAACAGGCAATCCTGTGCCGATCTACAAGGCGCCATGTGGAGTTCCCCTCAACGGAGAACCGCCCCACTAAAGACACTCTCTATGCTCCTTATTATTCTCTTGACTCGTGTGGTGGTGTAGGGTATAGAATCGTAAGTTTTATTTGTAGTGTGTAAGGGGAGAGGCTGGAAACCGGGTGAGAGAAATAATGTTACGTGCGGATTGTAAGCCGTTTCTTAGAACATGGCTCCCACAATCGTTTAGTATTCATCAAAACATCCACGTAAAAACATCGAATAAAGCATAATTCTTCTCCAGACTTGGTTGAGTTTGTCTCAGTCAAGTAATTATAATGTCAAACACCATCAGGTCTCGAACTATAGAACCTCCCGGAGAGAGACCCTACGAAGACAATGGTAATGCTGCCCCTTAATCATTGTAGCCGATTCCGCTCCCGACTCCGCCTTATCTGCCCCATTCGGAGATATCATTCCATTCATTACTGCTTCACCCCTAGTCCTGATTGCCTCTCTCTGACCTCGCACCTCACCGCCCTGGTTCGTCCCTACTCCTTTTTCTTTCCAAACCTGCATCCATTCGGCTTGCCCCGGTGAGGATAGGCTCCACTTGCTGGTGAGAAATACCTAGATGAGAACAATTCCCGCAATCGCACTTCTTGGACGGCGCCGGCTCTCAACAGTCAGATGTTAAAGAACACCGCCATCGCCAGAGATAAACATGCGCTACACTACACTTACGGCAATAATGTAAAAGTTCCCGAAACACGAAATAATGAATCAAGCAATCCCCGCCTCGTGCAACGACCAGCTTCAGACTACCACGAGAAAGAGTGGCTGTGCGGTTGTCGAAAGCCTGCGTCACTCGATATCCTATGGCGATTACCCGCCCGACCCTTCCTTCTTCTTTCTTTCCATACCCTCTCCTTCTTGCCTTTTCTAGCGCATTTCATTCACTTTTCTTTACTTTCTCTTCGCGTTTCCGTTTTCCCCACGTCTGTCCTTCCGACCTCCCTTTTTCATCTCTCCTAGAACGTTCCTACTCTCTCCTTTCCACACCCTTCTCACCCGACCCTTACACTCCTAGCCTTTCGTACCCTCGCCTTCCTCGCCTCGCCTTGCCGCCTCGTCCTACCCCTATACAAACTATTCTACTCCCACTATCCTATCCAAACTGTTCTACCCCCACTATCCTATCCACACTATACCGCCCATACTATTCTTCCCACACTATTCTTCCCACACTATTCTTCCCACACTATTCTTCCCACACTATTCTTCCCACACTATTCTTCCCACACTATTCTTCCCACACTATTCTTCCCACACTATTCTTCCCACACTATTCTTCCCACACTATTCTTCCCACACTATTCTTCCCACACTCTCCTCCCCACACTCTCCTCCCCACACTCTCCTCCCCACACTCTCCTCCACACACTCTCCTCCACACACTCTCCTCCACACACTCTCCTCCACACACTCTCCTCCACACACTCTCCTCCACACACTCTCCTCCACTCACTCTTCTCCCCACACTCTCATCCTCACACACTGTCACACCCACACTGTCCTACCAACACTATCCTATTTATGCTGTCTTACTCGCGCACTCCTGCAGTGCCCTATCCTCAGTGTCCTCTCGACTCACCGTGTCGTCCTCGCTCTGGTATCTCTGCTGTGCCCGCCCCGCTGTTCTACGTCCCATCACGTCTATTTCTGTCTCCCCGCCCACCCCCTTTGATTGCTGCCCGCCAGCGCGCGGTCCAATGTGGAATTAACAGCTTTCCGGCTCTCGTTGCAGCTACCCCCGGTGAGGGGTTCGTGGAAACAGCGTTGTTCTCGGGCCGCGGGCCGCGGGCCGCGCGCTCCGGGTGAATTTTCATGCCCTTGTCCCTCTTCACTGTGGACAGAGCAAGTGGAAATTAACACTTGCTTCAGTCAAAATTTATTCGCAAATGGATTTCATGAGAAACATGATTTCGCGGTAGACTGTTTTAGTAGTAGTGACAGATTTAGACAAATACAGACTAGGAGATGTTAACGAATTACACGAATGTGTGTGTATGTGTTATAAATGTGGTAAAAGATAAATTTTCATTCAAATCTAATAAATTTCGGGGTGATCTCGTTTTCCCTGACTATGACTTCGCCATTGATTCATCGTTGTCAACATAATTTCATAACCATCAATCTATGAAAATATTCTTTCACTACAACTGTTACTATAAAGCTACTATCTGTCAATCTAATAAATCTGTATAAGATAAAACGCCACAAATACATATATTCCCATTTATCTATGTATCCCTCATACGAGAATAATCAAACACCACTTCTGGCATTAACCAACCATCATCTCCCCAAATACTGCTCTACATAAATACATTTTTTGTGCAAAAAATTTATTATTCGATCTTTATTGGAAATTACAAAGAATTTCAAAATTAAAGTAATTTATGTATCAATTAAAGTATTTTGCCACATTTAGGTAATTTTTAACAGTCGTAGCATGTTCACAATAAGAAATAAAAATGTTCAACGTATCAAAACATGTTAATTATCTCCTTGAGTGTTTTAACTCATAAATCTTCTTGAAGATCTAGCAGTAATCTGGCAACATACTTTACTTCTATTGCCTATCCGTTTCCCCTACATCTTTTATCGATTCTTCAAATATCCTGGTGAGAACGACCCACCATTTTTCTCGCTTTCCGTTCCCATGTTTTCGGTAAAGCACTCCTAATGAAAGTGAAGGAAGTAAAATTTAAGAGAATGTTATAGCTTAAACCTTCGCCTGGTTTCAGTTACTGCTTTATTACTTCTCTGTAACTATAGGAATTCTTGTAGTTTAAAAAGTGTTCCACCAAACTCTTGAGGGAAATACTTGCCCTGTTTTCTAAATAGTGGAGCCTTCCTTCAAAATGTTCATTCTAGTTCTCTTATTTGTTGTACAACAAAAACGCCTTCATTATTTTTTTTTTATCTAGGGCTTTTATCCAGCCGACAGCCGGTTACCCTTTACGCCCCGATGGGACACATATTCGAACATACACTAGACACCAACACACTTGCGGGCTCCTCTGATCTGGGGTCAGCAGAACGCGAGGCCCTCCGCGACAACACACACATACAAAGTCGAGGGACAAACAGCCATGCCCAAGGCGGAACTCGAACCCGCGACCCTTCGGACCGAAGCGCTGAGTCGGTACTCGCTCTTAGCCACCTCGGCCATCCAGGTCGGCCTTCATTAATTTTTGGATCACAAACATTCGGTTGTCTTATGCTAAGGTCAACAGCTAAGGTCATTAGTTTCGCAAGTGTAGAGATTTTCTTCTCGGCAGGTGGTGAAGATCTTCTCCCGCTGGATGGCGAGATTCGGCGCCGACCTACCGTCGGCTAGCGAGGTTTTCCCCAATCAGGAAACTCTCATCAGTGAGGCAGTGCTCCGGCTGAGACAAGCTCTAAGATCCCTACCGCTCTCCCGGCATGTGTGGAGGTGTAGTGTATGTAAGTGCAAATGTATGTAAGTGTAAGAGGGTGAGGATACAACAAGGAAGTAAGAAGGAAAGATCACACATGGTCCGAGGTCCGGTTGTTACGGTACAGCACCGGAATTCATCTAGTATTGATCGGAAAATCATAGGAAACTACCGATCAGAGCAACCGGCCGCTAGAATTATACTCCACACAACCACTGGATACATCTGGCTATTTACCTAATGCCGAAAATCCTACCACCGTCGAGAGTAGAATCTAAGACCTCCCGGAAAGATGCACTACAATGACATCAGTTGATGCTCTCTTTACCACAAACATTCGGAAACTTCTAGTTTAAATACAAAAAGCTCCTTCCATTTCCGTCCATGGAAATGGAAATATATTATTAACAACAAAAGTTGATAATAATATACTTTTCACTTCATAAATATTCTCAATTAAAAAATGTTGATAGTCAAGATGGATTTGTCTCTTAAAAATATTATAGAGTCATTCAAAATTATGTCTGTGGAAAAAGATATTGACCAATGTAATCATTGAAACCCACCTCCCATAATCATCAAATAGATTTTTCCAGACGCATCAACCATAATTTAATAGATTCCTTATTCTATATTGACGAGAATGATCAACCATCATCCGGAGCTAGCCAGTCATCAAGTTCCACCACTCACACTGTAGTGTCTTTCTCATACCGCCGCAGCCTCTTCCGCCACCATCACCCTTGCGGCTGCCTTCTCCCTTCCACCTCTCCCGCCCCTGCGGCGCGGCCGGGGGCGGGGCAGAAATTAAACTCGTCGCTTATAATGCACGGGCATGCCGCCGCCGCAGCCCAGTTGCGCGCATGCGGGGGCGGGGTTGCGGGAGGGGCGGGGCGCGCGGGGCGGGGTGTCTTAATCGGCGTCAGCACGGCTTTACGGCGCGCTCTCCAGAGGAGTGGGGGCGGGGCGAGGAAGAGTGTAGGGGTTGGCGCACGCCTGTGGAATACGTGGCCGCGCTCGCGCCGCCTGCTGCAGGGTCGAGGGAGATGCGGTGGCGGAAGCGGATGCGGCGGTGGAAACGCGGGCGTGAGCAGGGGCGAAGACGTAGGCGGGGGAGATGGTGGCGGTGGCGGTGCGGTGGCGGAAGCAGAGTTGGGTATGGAGCGGGGACGGGGCGGGACCGGGGCGGGGACGAAGCGGGGACGGGGCGGGGACGGGGCGGGGACGGGGCGGGGACAGGGCGGGGGAGGGACAGGGCGGGGCAGGGACGGGGCGGGGACAGGGCGGGGACAGGGGCGGAACAGGGCAGAGGACGGTGCGGGGACGGTGCGGGGACAGGGCGGGGACGGTGCAGGGGACGGTGCGGGGACGGTGCGGGGACGGTGCGGGGACGGTGCCGAGGGACAGGGCAGGGACAGGGCAGGGACAGGACAGGGCGGGGACAGGGCGGGGACAGGGCGGGGAGGGCGGGGACGGGCGGGGACAGGGCAGGGGACGGGGCGGGGACGGGGCGGGGACGGGGCGGGGACGGGGCGGGGACGGGGCGGGGACGGGGCGGGGACGGGGCGGGGACGGGGCGGGGACGGGGCGGGGACGGGGCGGGGACGGGGCGGGGACGGGGCGGGGTCACGAGCGGACACAAGCGAAGAGGTAGGTGCGGAGTTCGGGAGTTTGGTGTGGGGCGGTGACAAGAGTCAGGGGCGGTGTCGGGGACCAAATTGGGAGCGGAGTCGGGTGTGGAGTCGGGTGTGGAGTCGGGTGTGGAGTCGGGTGTGGAGTCGGGTGTGGAGTCGGGTGTGGAGTCGGGTGTGGAGTCGGGTGTGGAGTCCGGGTGTGGAGTCAGGTGTGGAGTCGGGTGTGGAGTCGGGTGTGGAGTCAGGTGTGGAGTCAGGTGTGGAGTCGGGTGTGGAGTCAGGTGTGGAGTCCCAGGTTGTGGAGTCGGGTGTGGAGTCAGGTGTGGAGTCGGTGTGGAGTCGGGGGTGAGTCGGGGGGTGGAGTCGGGGGTGGAGTCGGGTGTGTGGAGTCGGGTGTGGAGTCGGGTGTGGAGTCAGGTGTGGAGTCGGTGTGGAGTCGGGTGTGGAGTCAGGTGTGGAGTCAGGTGTGGAGTCGGGGGTGGAGTCGGGTGTAGAGTCGGGTGTGGAGTCAGGTGTGGAGTTGGGGGTGGAGTCAGGTGCGGAGTCGGATGTGGAGTGGTGTGGAGTTGGGGGTGGAGTCAGGTGTGGAGTCAGGTGTGGAGTCGGGTGTGGAGTCGGGTGTGGAGTCGGGTGTGGAGTCGGGTGTGGAGTCAGGGGTGGAGTCGGGGTGAGTCGGGGGTGGAGTCAGGGGTGGAGTCGGGGAGTGGAGTCGGGTGTGGAGTCAGGTGTGGATTCGGGGTGTGGAGTCGGGGGTGGAGTCGGGTGTGGAGTCGGGTGTGGAGTCGGGTGTGGAGTCGGGTGTGGAGTCGAGTGTAAAGTCGAGTGTGGAGTCGGGTGTGGAGTCGAGTGTGGAGTCGGGTGAGGAGTCGGGTGCGGAGTTGGGGGCTGAGACCCAGGCGGTGGCTGGTAGAGAGGTAGCCATAAAACGAACCCGAAGGCCAATGGAGTCAATGTCATGACAAAACATTCACAAACGTACAAAATGTTTATCATCATCATAGTTATTGTAACATGAATCCATCTTTTCTATTTTGCAGCGTTGTTTTTTGTAAATCTGTTAATAGTTATACAATATATTAACACAGTGCTATTGAATTTTTATTTATAAATTAAATTTAAAGTGTATTATTATGTTGAAATGTTTTCTTATGCATGTTTAAACATGTAATTGATTATTGCTGTAGTAAGTAAAGGCTTGTGTGTGAAGATTTTTTATTTTGATATTGATTTACTCACAGACTCCCAGCGACCGTCAAAGCGAGCTATGAAAATATTTCCCTCTTGTTTGTGGTCTGTAACTATTGCTTCACCCTCCAAAATGAATTGTTGTTATTATTATTATTATTATTATTATTATTATTAGTTCAGGAATATATCCGCTTGTGTTTATTTTACACGAAATAAAAAAGAAAATACCGGTCAAGACTCAAGAAAAAGACTCTTGTGGAATAGTGTATTATGTTACACGACTTAATTGTGCAACTACATAACCAATCTGCTAAATTTCAAATTATTTGTAAATGTACTCGGCAGATTTCTGTAGCGACCCTTCACATACAATTACAGACAAAGCGATGACATCGAGAGTTACCAGAAAATGCAATCGAATAGTTCTAAATGTACCATGAAAAATGGATGCGTGTTTGAATTTATCTTAAGTCTAATGTCCAAATTTTGCTCATTCACGAATTATTCCGTTAATGTTCACATTATGCAAAAGGGGTAAATATAGTTCAAAGCACGATCAGCTTCGAATCATACTTTGGTCTTGAAGCCGGGTGAAGTATACATTAGTCAAGAAGTTGGATAGAATAGGTGAAGCACATTATGAGTTAAGGCGACGATGTTCCAGCCATCGGCCTTTCTGGTTAGGATAAACCAAAGTTAATACTGTGCAATGCATAATTTTCAAAGCATTTATTTTGTCAAAATACGTCTTACGATAACATAAGTCACCTCATACTCGGAAATTTACCTTTCTGTAGCGAGATCCTGTGCTAATGCCAACATCAAACCGATAATGTACGATTGATTGATTTTTTGTGTTTCCGGGCTCGTGAACAGCTTAGGTCATTAGTCCCGTTAGTGTAGTGCATGTTTTCCTCGGGAGATGGCGGTAATCTCCCCCCGCTAGATGGCGAGATTCGGCGCCGATCTACCGTCGACTAACGGGGTTTCCTCCTAACCAGGACTCTCCCCCCACCGAGTCACCGCCCCAGCCGGGACGAGCTCTCAGATCCCGACCGGTCTCCCGGAATATGTGGAAGAGTAGTGCATGTTAGTGTGTGTGTGTAAGGGGAGAGGATAGGACAAGGAAGACGAAGGAAAAATCGCGCGCGGTCCGTGGCCCGTTTGTTAGGGTACTGCTCCGGCATTCGCCTGGTGTTGATCGGAGAAATCACGGAAAACTACCGATCAGAGCAGCCGGCCGCTAGAATTTTCCTCCAGACAGCGACTGAATTCGACCTAGCTGAAAAGCTAGTGTCGAAAATCCTGCCACCGCCAGGATTCGAGATAATGTCCGAAATCACCCTATGTCAATCATATAAACAATCATCATTTCAAGAGCAGATCCCGCCTGGAGGACACGCTGGTTTGCTGTGATTGGCTGGCCGTAAGCCCGTCTCGCTTTGTGTAGTAGTGATGTGAATTATGCTCCCGGGACAGGTCCTTCAGGGGCGAACGCAGCCCGCACACCAACTACGTAGGGCGACGCGGCACCCGAGGGCCAATTCTTCCGAGCGGAAAGTTCCGCAGAGTCCTCGTCTCGTCGACGGCGCCGTTTCGTCGTTAGATATCCATATCCGACTCCAATTCACGACTGCGAAAAGAGACGCGAGTTTCGCTGCACTTGGGTCTTTTCAGTATGTTCCACGCAGACTTCTTTCGGAAAGAGCGCCCATAAAAACACTTCGGTAGTTTTAGTGCTACGAGATTTAAATGTCATCGGCGATTTCTCCTTTTACAGTTCGCCGGAAGACTTTTCCACTTGTGGAGAGCAAATATTATTTCGGTCTCTTTCCACCATCATCGTTAGAAAAGAACCGAATACTTACGCGTATAGAGAAAAGTTTTTGAAATCAACGTCTGTAAAAGTTTCTTAGCCTGTCGTGTATAGTATATTTGAACGAAAACAAAAATTAAATTATAGCGCAATAATCAACAGTGTACACATGCATATTCTTTTCAAGAAAGAAACTCTAGAAATTTAATTCTTTTGAAGCAAAAATTGTTTATTACAAAAAATTACACTTTCTTGAAAATATAATATGAAAAAATATATTTTGTGTACGCTAGGTAATATATGTATTTCATCCCATTGCTAAACCCGCCAAACTCTATCATATTTGGGGTGGACAAAGAGAGTTGTTAGATTCCTCACAATTCACTCAGTTTTTCTCTCTCTCTCATTACATTGTTTTTGCAACCCCATTCATGTCATTCAGATGATAAAATCGTCAGCTCATTAGATAATGACACAATAACTTTCATGACCTCACATTTCTCTTAAAAAATACAATAAATACAAAAAACAAACGTCAACAAATATTAGTATAAGTAAAATAATACAATGAACATATAAATAAATAAAAATAAAGTAAATATATAAACATGGCAAGATAGTAGATCCACACCTTTACTGTTGTCGAAACGTAATTCCTTTTACCAACTTTAGAAAAGCTTCGTTTCGGAAAACCACGTCTCGACAATCAACGCAAAAGTCACGGCCTTCCTGATCTCTAGCACAGAGCGCGCAGCCGCGATCGAAAGTATATCACGCGGAGATTAAAGGCTCTACCCAGGGCGGAGGGTGGGGGGTGGGGCGGGAGTGGGATGCAGAAGTGAGGAGGGGCGGGAGCGGGAGCTTCGTTAATCCGCGCGCAGACAAAGCGCAGGTGCGAGCGACTGGTGCGACGCTAATCTGGTGAAGAAACCGCGCCGCCGCCACCGCCGCCGCCGCCGCACTCGCGCCCACAATGGCGCGCATTGTGCTCATTGAGCAACCTCTTGGTGGCGGAGGCGGTGGCGGGAAGGAGGCCGGAGGCGAGCGCGGCGGTGGAGGTGGTGGCAGCGGTGGCGGCGGGGGTGGCGGCGGCGGCGGCGGGGGTGGCGGCGGCGGCGGCGGCGGCGGCGGCGGCGGTGGCGGCGGTGGCGGCGGTGGTGGCGGCAGTGGCGGCGGTGGCGGCGGAGGCGGCGGTGGCGGCGGTGGCGGGATGGTGCTGGCGGCAGTGGCGGTGGTGGCGGTGCGGCGGTGGCGATGGCGGCGGCGGCAGCGCGGCGGTGGCGACGGTGCTGGCGGCGGTGGCAGCGGTGCTGGCGGCAGTGACGGTGCTGGCGGTGGCGGCGGTGGCGATGGTGGCGGTGGCGGCAGTGGCGGCGGTGGCGACAGTGGTGGCGGCGGTGGCGGTGGTGGCGGTGGCGGCGGTGGCGGTGGCGGCGGTGGCGACGGTGCTGGCGGTGGTGGCAGTGACGGCACTGACGGCGGTGATGGCGGTGACGGTGGTGGCAGTGACGGTGGTGGCGGTTACAGTGGTGGCTGCGGTGGTGGCGGTGGTAGTGGTGGCGGCGGCGGCGACGGCAACGGTGGCGGCGGTGGCGGCGGTAGTGGTTGCGGAGGCGGTGGCGGCGGTAGCGATGTCAGTGGCGGGTACAGAAATGGCGGAGACGTATGTAAGAAGGAGGTGGGCGTGGCTGTGATGCTGACGCAGGTGGGGACGAAAGTAGCAACGAAGCGAGCGGCAGAGGCTTGCAAGCGGAAGGAAATGGGAAGGGGACGAACGCAGATGCAATAGCAACAAAGAAGTTGTGGTGAATGCGACAACAAAGACGCACGGCAGAGAGGGTATAAAGTTGTTGTTGGTCGGCGTGAACTCGGGAGCAGGGCGATGGGAGGCAGTGATGCAGTCAGCAAGAGGAGGAGATGAGGAAGCAGAGGAGGAATAATAATGGATGGAAAAAAAGCTAGGAAGAGGTGAGGGGGCGGAGGGAACGATTCCAAAGGTCGAGGCAGTGAAGACGGGGACACGGATGAATATGGTAGTGGGAACGATGAAGTGTTGGTGGATTGACTAATTGGTGTTTCCCGGCAGCCATCTCTATTTATCATTAGTCCTGTTAGTGTACTGCATGTTATATCCCGGGAAGTAGCAGTGTTTCTCCCATTCTGGATGGTATGATTTAATGCCAACCTACAACTCAGCTCGTGAGAATTCTCTGCCCACGTATCTCCTCTGCCGACGCACTGTGCCAGTCGGGATAAGCACCCATTGAACTCCAGAAATGGGTGGGAGTGTATTGCATGTAAGTGTTAGTGAGAATAGGGGATAAGGATAGGATAAGGAAGAAGTACGGAAAGGTAGCACGCGGTTCGTGCCCTGTGTGTTAGGGTACTGCTTCGGCATTGACCTGGTATAGAACGGAGAAGACACGGAAAAGTACCTGTCAGAACATACGTACGCCAGAATTCTCCTCCAGGCAGCGGTTTTATTCGACTATCACTATGCTAAATGTTTGGTGGAGGAGTGGAAAGCAGTGGCAGGGAGTGCGTGATCCAGAAGGTAGAGTCAAGGGCGGGGCAAACAAAGATGGAGGGAGACGCTGGAACTGAGACAGAAAATGGTACATGTAGATCAGCGAGAATGGATGAACAGTGAGATAAAAGAGGGAGAGACAAAGCGAATGGTGGTAAGCAAAGGCAGCGAGATATCAAGAATGGAGAAGTAGATAAAGGCGTAAACAAAAGCAAAGGCGAAAGAAGGACGAGGAGATAGACAAGCAGACAAATCTTGTGACGGGGGTAAATATGGAAACGAAGGTGAAGATAAGAAAGACTAATGCAAATATGAAGGCGGATGGAAGGTGATAGTAAAGGGGAAGCGATGGCAGTAACCGAGGCTAAAACGAAAGCGAAGAGGAAATCCAAGAAGTAGACAGAGACAAAAGGAAAGAGCGAGAGGGAAGAGGAAATGCAAGGGGGAGACGCGGAAGCGGAGGTGGCAGCAATAGCAAAGGTCGTGCCGGAGAGAGAGAAGTGGACATGAAGACGAAGAGGAGTTGGATGCGAACGTTGAGACAGAAGGGAAGGTGAAGGTAGAGTAGGAAGCAATGATAAATACATGCCACAGGCATTGGCAGTGTGATGAATTGATTGTTAGTGACTCCTGGAACGCCAACTACCGAGATCATTATTCCAGAAAGTTTAGTGCATGTTTTTCTTTGAGAGATAGCGATGATCATCCCCTCACTGGAAGGCGAGATCCGACGTCGACCTACCGTCGACTAGCGGGGGTTTCCTCAACCAGGTATCTTCCACCAGCGGGGCACTGCCCCCGCCGGGAAAAGTTCTATGTCCCCGACCGGTGTCACAGCATGTGTAATAGTGTATTGTGTGCTAGTGTCAGCGTGTGTGTGTGTGTGTGTGTGTGTAAGGGATACGAATAGGACAAGGAAGAAATAGAATATAGCGCGCGGTCCGTGACCCGTTTGTTAGGGTACTGCTCCGGTATTCGTCGGGTGTTGATCAAGGAAACTACAGAGAACTCCCGATCAGAGCAGCCGTCCGCTAGAATTCTTCCCCAGAAGAAAACTATATTCGATCTAGCTGAAGAGCTAGTGTCGAAAATCCTGCCACCGTCGGCACTCGAACCTAGGACCTCCCGGTCAGAGACACTGCTGTAAGATCAGTTGACGCACAAAGCCACCGCTACCGGTATGTCAGTGTGACGGATTCTTCCAGATGGGTGGAAGCGGGTATGAACGAGAAGGCTTAGACGAGGACGAAGGTGAATCCAGAATAAAAGACGGAGACTGAGGTAAAGGGGGAGGCGAAGACGGAGCTGGCGAGGGAAACCTAGGCTAACGCGAAGCCTGAGAGTTCGGCGCGCGTGGCGGCGGCGTCTGCAGCTTCCAAAGCGGAGGCGCCAACGGCGGCGAGGGAAGGAGGAGGGGGGGCGGGGAGGGATGCACGTGCGGAGGGCGAGGCAGCACATAATTACATAATTTCGGGCGGCCCCTCCCCCCAGAAGCAGCCACGGGGGAGGAAGAACAGCACGTAGCGGCGGCGATTGTCGCGGCGTCGGGGCAGCCGCGGTGGCGGTTCTAATCGAGTCGATTGTGGTGGCTGTAATGGCCGTGATGGAGGGAATTGGGTGGGAATAATGATGAATGCAGTAGTAACAGTAATTGTGGTCGCAATGGAAGTAGTTATAGAGAGACAATGGAAGTTGATGAAATTAGGTTAAGGTGGTGTTCTAAGGTGGTGTTAGTGGCTGTGTCATTGAAATTTAAACGTCGAATATGATGCCGACACCGTACTGTGGGACATTATGGAGAATGAAGAAAAGATGTGGCTTAATAAGTTAAGTATATATATATATATATTTGAGGGCACAAATTAATTAACAAAGGTTGTACCTAAAAGTCTTTATTGTAACTGCAAAATAGGTGGAACGCAAAGATATACTGAAAAGTAATATTAAAGTATAATCTATCTAATAATTTAGATATTGGTGTGTCTTTATTTTCAGATTTAATACGTGCTACGGAATCACCTTCCATTAATATAATTGTCTGGTCTCATATCTAACATAATCGGGAATATCAATTTCTTAATGCCTACATTTCAAGTAGAAAATATACGATATACATACGCAAATATATTTTCTGCTGCAATAAGAACTATGGGCGCATTCAATCCCACAAACATGTTATAATTTCATTACTAAGAAATCTACCGTAGTCACATTAATTATTAAGCACTATTTATCATACCGTATTTTCCTCTTTCATCCAACAAGTAATAGTAAGAAAAGTGAAAAGAACCCTAATACAAGAAACATAAGAACATTCACAATCTGCAAATAGTAAAAGATATCAACGGCATAGGATGAGTTCGCAGCAATGGTTGACGATTAAAGCGATAAAAGATCATTGGCGGTGAAAGTAGAGGCAGAAGTGTTTGGGTGGAGGAAGAGACTTATGTGAGGCGGGTGGCAGGAATGCGAACAATGACAAGGGCACAGATGGCGGCTGAGTCTGTTGCGACAGTGCGGGCGGTGGCCATAGGAATCATGATATCGACCTCGGTGACCTCGGTGGTGATTGTGAAAGCGGTGGCGGTGGTGACAGCGGTGGCGGCGGTGTTGGGGATAATGGTGATAATTAAGTTAGTGGTGATGGCGGTAGTGACTGCAACATGGGTGATGGGGATGGCATTCGCCTGGTGTTCATCGTAGAAACCACGGATAACTACCGATCAGAGCAGTCGGCTGGTAGAATTCTCCACCAGACAGCGACTGAATTCGACCCAGGTAAAAAACCTAGCCGTCGTCAGGACTCGAACCAAGGACGTCCCGGTCAGAGCCGCTGCAGTGCCATCAGTTGACGCACTGAACTACCGCTCCCGGTGCGGCGCCAGCGGAGGCAGTGGTGTTGGAGGTGGAGGAGGGGGCCACGGCGGCGGCAGTGGTGGAGTCGCCGGTGGCGCTGATCCAAAATGGCCGCGGCGACCGAGGAGCGCATCGGGGCGACGCCGGAGCGGCTGCGATTCTGATGGTAAACCGCGGGCTGGAAACCACGAAGAACTACTGATCAGACCACCCAGCCGCTAGAATTCTCCTCCAGACAGCGACTGAATTCGACCTAACTGACAAGCTAGAGTCGAAAATCCTGCCGCCGTCAGCACTCGAACCAAGAACCTTCCGGTCAGAGCCGCTGCAGTGCCATCAGTTGACGCACTGAACTACCGCTCCCGGTGCGGCGCCAGCGGAGGCAGTGGTGTTGGAGGTGGAGGAGGGGGCCACGGCGGCGGCAGCGGCGGAGTCGCCAGTGGCGCTGATCCAAAATGGCCGCGGCGACCGAGGAGCGCATCGGGGCGACGCCGGAGCGGCTGCGATTGTGATGGTAATCCGCGGGCGCGACCTCTATGGCGCTTTGTGACTGCCGGGCCTCGAGCGCCGGACAATGCGTCGTCTCCAGCGACGGTGACCTCTCGGCGGCGGACGCCTGGCGCAGGCCGGGGTTCGAGACCCTGCTGACCCCGAGCCTGCTCACGAAGATCCCTGCGCCAGGACGCTCGTCGGGATCCCTTTTCTTCGAGAACGTGTCATCGAGGTGGGGTGACAGGGTGATTTACGAACTTTATGGATTCCTATTAAATTTAATATTTTGCCAGATAAGATGTATCACCAGTGTCATTGATGCCTCATCTAAAGGATACTACAATGTCTTTGAAAAATGATGTAATAGATCTAGCACAGTAACAGAAATGGAATCTCAGTACTAAGTATGAACGAAAAATAACTACCAGAATTAGTGTCTTCTTCACTTCTTGGAAATAAAATATATTTTAATGAGGCTTTAATAAAGTATATGAGTGTTTTTATTACTTTTATGCGTTACAATAATATTAATTGCAATGTATATGATTCCATTGTTGGAATAATATTTTTGTCATTCCCAATTCAATTGAAAAGCATTTCAACATTTTTCAATAAGATTCGCACAAAGACAATAAATAAGTAGGATACATAATTTAGAAACACAAGATTGATATTCATATTTTCCGTTAGTTTAAATCTGGAAAGTTCACATTCACATGCTACAGATGAACAAACCAAGCATTCGAATCGAGATTTAACATCGCGATTTCTTGCCACGAGTGGCGAAGAGGTAAGAACAGCACAGCATCAACTTCTTCGGAGGCTGAAGTAGAAACTCATTTTACAGGCGACTGCAACGCTTCTTTCCTTTCCCTGAACCTACCTGCTCCTCCTCTCGCCCTCCCCTCCCCTCTCGCAGTCCTGCCAACTCCACCACGGCTCGTCACGCCTCTCATTTCACCAATGTCCGTTCTGCTTCAAAATTCTACATATATCCGTCACAATCATCCCTCTCTTCAAATTCCTATACCTTCCTCAGTCATCTAACACATCCCACTCTACTTCTCTGCCTTTCCATAACCATCTCCGAGCCGATCAGCCACCATTATACTGCATTTCAATTTCTGGCCGTGCTCCGACTTGATTTTCGTTGCAAAACTTCTTAAATTTTCATTTCCTCGCGTCCACCACGTTTTTCCCTGCCCCTCCTTTTCCTGTATCTTTCCATGACAATTCGTTCCATTCAAATTCCCATCCTCCTCCTTTTTACGTTATTTCGTCCATTACCGAATTGCACCTCTATTTGCAGCACCTTTCTTATCCCGTCCTGCAGCTCCCATACCTTCTCTTAACAACTAGTCCTACTCCGTCCTTCTGAAGTCCAAAAGTCCTCTCCTAGGACCACTTTTCTTCTAATTACTATCCATCGTATTACCCCATTTTCTGTCATTTTCTCAAAATATTCACTAGCACAATCTGTGTAATGCAGCCCGTATCCTTTTTTACACTCCACATAACTTGTCCATATTCGTCTCACTAAATTCTGATCTACATCTTTCAACAACACCCCGTCCCTTCCCATCACTGAACATTCCACTCTGCTATCCTTTTGTCTCCACCACTCCTAACTACCAAACGGCACTTTCCACTGGTACCGTCCGTCTGGTCCCATCCTATTCTTTCTCACGACAACCCCAAAAGATCCGTCCCTGTCTGCTCCAAACAATTCTTATTGCACCTCCCAATCTCTCTCCATTTCTACCACGCCTGAGGTCCCTTCTCCTTGACTATCTGCACCCTGCAAGCGCCATCTCTACACGCACCGCCCGGCTGATCCCGCCCTGCCCCCTGACCTTCCGCGCCCGGTGCCTCGCC
Organism: Teleogryllus occipitalis; assembly: GCA_011170035.1. Classification (NCBI taxonomy): domain Eukaryota; kingdom Metazoa; phylum Arthropoda; class Insecta; order Orthoptera; family Gryllidae; genus Teleogryllus; species Teleogryllus occipitalis. The sequence goes on from BLKR01010771.1 coordinate 46,045, forward strand.
CGCGCTGCCAGCCGCCGTCCCTTTTGTCGCGTCCTCGGCCTCCGCTCCCCAGGGAGCCGCGCGGCGGGGCGGGGCGGGGCGAGATCCGCATTCGGGATCAATCCGTTAAGTAACCGGGAGACTCGCGCGCGGAGCTGAAGAGCGAGTGAGAGGCGGATGAGTGAGCGGGCGGGCGCGCTGGTGAAGGAGGCGGCTTCGGAGGTGGGTGTGGCCGTGGCAGCGGCTGCGGTGGCAGTGGCGGTCGCGGTGGGGTGGGGTGGCAGCGGTGGGGGCGGTGGCAGCGGCGGCACCGGTGGTGGAAGCGGCGGTAGTGGTGGCGGCGGCAGCGGCAGTAGTGGTGGTTGTGGCGGTGGCGATGGCGCTGGCGGCAGTGGCCCCGAAGGTGGTGGTAGTGGCAGTAGCGGGAGAAGCGGCGGTGGCGATGGTGGTGGCGGTGGCGGTGGCGGTGGC
>BLKR01010772.1:0-46459 GCA_011170035.1 Teleogryllus occipitalis
AAGAAAGAAAGAAAGAAAGAAAGAAAGAAAGAAAGAAAGAAAGAAAGAAAGAAAGAAAGAAAGAAAGAAAGAAAGAAAGAAAGAAAGAAAGAAAGAAAGAAAGAAAGAAAGAAAGAAAAAAGAAAGAAAGTAAGAAAGAAGGACAGAAAGAAAGAAAGAAAAGGAAAGAAAAAGAAAGAAAAGAAAAATAATGAAAGAAAGGAAAAATAATGAAAGAAAGAAAGAAAAAGAACGAAAGAAAAAGAAAGAAAGAAAAAGAAAGAAAAAAGGAAAGAAGATAAGAACAATGAAACAATTTCGAAAAATATGAATATTTAATTATATCAATCTGCAATTTCTCATGCCCCAATTCTCATACTCAGTGCGTCATTGCTTACGACACTGCTGATGTTATTCGACGAGCAAGAAACAGTCTACATAAATTTCTGTAAAGTTCTCGCCTGGACGCCGTGGTGTGCGGATCGTGTCCGCCGCTCCGTAGCCTTACCTTGCTCGACAGTGAACGCGCCAAGATAAGGAGAGGCCAAGCGATAAGAACTTGTGTTTCGTGTTGAACATTTAAATTGTGCACAGGAACAGTGTTATTATCTATAACAATTCAGCAAAGACAACAAATTTTGTGATCCATTCAATATTGCAGTGTATTAGAGGCACGGCAACATGTAGTGAGAACGTCGTAGCTGCCAATACCCACCCGGTCAGCTACATCTCTCAACACAATGTCAACAGAAGAATCAACAAGCAGCGGCAGCCACAGCATGGATCAAGATTCATCTTTTCCCGTGGACCTGACCCAGAATTCATGGCAAACGTACAAACCAGCTCGACCAAAACGACCGAACTCAGACGACCTCGACCCGGAAGAAAATAGAAGGGTAAGGCAAAAGACAGCGTCTAGCGATAATAATGTTAATATTATTACTGTGCCCACGCACAATAAGTTTGGTGTACTCAGTGCAGAAGATACAGTAGAAAATACTGAGGAAACTTCCTCGAAAACCACAGTACCGCCTATATTTGTTCCAAATGTTAATAATGTCCCGGCCATGGTAAAGTTCATAGAAGAAGCTTTAAGAACTGAAGATTTCGAGATAAAATTTCTGTCAAATGACAAAATCAAAATAGCACCAAAAACTCCAGATGCTTACAGAGCAGTAGTAAAGCATTTATCAAGCCACAAACACGTTTACTATACGTATCAATTGAAACAAGAACGTGCGTATAGAGTTGTTTTACGTCATATACATCATACTGTAGACGTCAAAGATATCAAAGCTGCGCTTTTGGAAGAGGGGCATAAAGTAAGAAATATAATAAATGTCCGCCATAGGGTAACGAAGTTACCTCTACCTTTGTTCTTCATAGACCTTGAACCCAATTCTAATAACAAAGAAATATTTAAAATTAACCGACTGCTAAATTGTGTTGTTGCATTTGAACCACCGCGTATGAAGCGACGAGACATAGTTCAATGTAAAAATTGCCAAAGATACGAACATACCAGAACCTACTGTGCGTACCCATTTCGGTGTGTTAAGTGTGGAAGAGAACACGCTCCAGACAAACGTGAAAAAGAAAGGCAAAGTAAAGCAACATGTGCTCTGTGTGAAGGCAATCATCCTGCAAACTATAAAGGTTGTAAAGTATACCAGGAAATACTAAAAAAGAAAGGCTATTATAAACTTAATAAACAAAGAAGTAATTTTCAAAAAGAGATGACAATGAAGGCACAAAATAACGATAGTGAAAATATTTATCATGAAGTAAACAAAAGACGTTCACAAGTTAACGAAAGAACGTGGGCCGATATTGCTCGGTCAAAGCGCACAGAACCTCAATATCCTGATGAGAACCACTCTATTCTGAGCATTATCCAGCACTCATTTGAAAGATTTGAAAATGTTCTACTACAACAAAGCCAGCAAATAAATGCTCTCCTAAATCTAGTATCAACATTAGTGACTAAATTATCCAATGTGTAATTTTTTTCGAATTGCAGCATGGAATGCCAACGGCTTGGCGCAACATCGCCAAGAACTCGAAATATTTCTTTCGCAGAACAAAATTGACATCATACTAATATCAGAAACACATTTTACAGTCAAGAATTACTTCAAATTAAAAAAACTATATAATATATGATACCAAACACCCTGACGGTCATGCACACGGAGGCACTGCTATCCTCGTTAGAAAAAATATAAAACATCATGAAGAAAAAGAGTTTCAAGACATCGATCTGCAAGCTACTACTATAACAATCACTGACTGGCGTGGACCTCTTACAGTAAGTGCTCTCTATTGTCCACCAAGATTCAATATTAATAAAGCACGCTTTGAAACCTACTTTAACAACTTAGGCTCGAGATTTATAGCAGGAGGAGACTTTAATGCAAAGCATACACAGTGGGGATCAAGGCTCATCACTACAAGAGGACGAGAACTCCAGAAAGCAGTAACATCACTTCAGCTTGAAACCATCTCTACAGGAGAACCAACGTATTGGCCTACAGATCCAAACAAAATTCCAGACTTACTAGATTTTTTCGTCGCCAAAGGTATATCATCTGGTTACTACTCCATAGAAGCATCCCATGAACTATCATCTGACCATACTCCTGTTATTGTCACTATTAGTAATACAATATTACTACGACCCGCTCCCGTCATACTTGTAAATAGAAATACCAATTGGAACGTGTACCGAAACTGGATCTCCCACAACGCCCAAATTCGAATGCCATTAAAATCTGCTGATGACATTGATGAAGCAACTGAGTATGTCACGCAAAGCATACAAACTGCAGCATGGCATGCAACATCTCAACGAACTTCCGTTAAAAATTGCACAATGTGGCCTGCGGAAGTCATCAACAAAGTCAATGAGAAAAGAAGGTTAAGAAGAATATGGCAAACTTCAAGACTACCAGGAGATAAAACCAACTATAATAGAGCCACTAGACAACTCAGCAGGCTTCTAAAGAACTTCAGAAATAACAAGTTTCAAAATTACATCTCCAGCCTTTCCCCGACAGAAGCTACAGATTACTCCCTATTTAAAGCCACAAAATACTTAAAGCACCCAATCAAACCTGAACCCCCAATTCGAGACAAAAATAGTAAATGGGCCAGAAGTGCTACAGAAAAAATTCAAGTATTCACACACCATTTCGCTAACGTTTTTCAGAGCTTCCCGCCTACGAATATGAGAGATGAAGAGGAAATCGAAGAATATCTAGATTCACCAGCACAAATGGCCCTTCCTATAAAGTTTATTACAACTAAAGAATTATGTAAAGTAATACAGAAGGACCTGCCTTGCAGAAAAGCACCGGGCTATGACCTCATCACTGCACAGTTGATAAAAAAACTACCACGCAAAGGGATTGCACTAATCACAGCACTCTTCAATGGGATAATTCGCACTGGACATTACCCCGCCCAATGGAAGGTTGCCCAAATCCTGCTATTCCTTAAACCAGGCAAATCCCCACACGAAGCGTCATCATATCGTCCTATACGTCTACTTCCAGTTTTATCTAAGGTATTTGAGAAACTTCTCCTAGCAAGACTGCGACCTCACATCCGTAACATCGTTCCCGACCATCAGTTTGGATTTCGCCAGCAGCACTCCACCATCGAACAAATAAACAGGATCACATCATATATAGAGAACAACTTCCAAAACATGCAATACTGTTCTGCTGCCTTTCTTGATGTCACGCAAGCCTTCGATAAGGTATGGCATAAGGGTCTTCTGTACAAATTAAAACTCTATCTACCACATTCCTTCCTGGATATTTTCAAATCTTATCTTACGGATCGACAGTTCCAAATCAAATATCAAAACGAACTCTCAGACCTTTATCCTATTCAATCTGGGGTACCACAAGGTAGCGTACTTGGTCCAGTGCTTTACCTGTTATATACAGCAGATATTCCTGAAACAGAAAACACAGTAATTGCGACATTTGCTGATGATACAGCCATTTTAGCTTCAGACCCTGATCCTAGAAGAGCATCGGACAACCTGCAAGACCATCTCACCGCACTCGAAGAATGGTTTAAGAAGTGGAGAATAAAAGTACATGAGAACAAGTCAGCTCACATTACATTTACTCTCAGGAAAGAAACGTGCGCGCCAGTAGAAATCAACAGAAAAACAATACCGCAAACCGATTGCATAAAATATCTAGGTCTTCACTTGGATAGACGTCTCACCTGGAAAAAGCATATACAAGCCAAGAAACAACAGCTCCAACTGCAAACAAGGAAACTCTACTGGCTTATTGGCTACAGATCCAAGCTGTCCCTGGAAAATAAATTGCTAATTTATAAAACCATCCTAGTTCCTGTATGGACATATGGAATCCAAATCTGGGGCACAGCCAGCAGAACTAACATATCAATTCTTCAAAGATTCCAGTCAAAAATTTTAAGAGTCATCTCATCAGCACCTTGGTACATGTCTAATGCAGCACTCCATCGAGACCTCAGTATTCAAACAATTCAAGAGAAGATACAAGAAATTAGCCTAAACTACAATAAACGCCTGGAAACCCATCCAAATCATCTAGCCCTAAACCTTTTAGACAATAGCCAAGAAATATCTCGCCTCAATAGAACCTCCCCTTTGCAACTTCCTTACCGCTTTAGTATTTGACATTAACATACCCAACACAAAAATTATTCTCCGTTTTGTGTTATTATTATTCTAATATTTTCTTTTTCTCTTTTCTGTTATAGTCCTTATGTATTGATCCTGGAAAGCACCAATGGGGGACTTTTCTGTAAATTATTGTTTCTTTGATTATTGTATTTTATTGTGAATTATCATATTTACTTATTATTTCGAAATGAAATAGATTGTAAATTTTCATTGTGTAAATAAAAAAAAAAAAATTCTGTCTGCTATGTCAAATATCTGCTACGATCTGCCATTGAATATTCACGCGCACCATTTCAAAACCTGCCACGTATTCGGTAGGACCGATCCGAGCCGACGGCCGCTAGACTTCTCTTCCATACAGCTGCTGAATTCGACCTTGCCATAAACTAGCTAGTGCCGAAAATCCGCCATAGTCGTGTCTTGAACGGACCTCCCAATCAGAGACGCTGCAGAGGCAACGGTGGTTCTCGCTGAATCATCTTTGCCGGTAGCTACCACAAGACATTATGAGACTGACATTCACGAAAACATTTACAGCACACACAGCTCACAATTTTTGATCACGCAACTTATTTTATCACAATTAACCTCACTCTCAACACTTCTAACGTCGCTCCCCTAACGAACTGCGACACTCGTGCCATTGGTTTCCTTCGTTTTATTACTTGAGGTGACAACACATGACGAAGCTTCTGATTTGCTGTTGCTTAGGTTACGGCTCTGACGTTACCACGTGACGTGGAATTGTCATCCAACTAATTTTATTGTATTGTAGAGCATCAACTCCCCTAATTAAAACGGAACCCTTTTACGTATGTATATTTGTGTGTAAATGTATGTACTACATATGTGTGCATGAATATATATATATATATATATATATATATATATATATATATATATATATATATATAGTGGATGGATAGAAGTGTATGTGTGTGTGTGTGTGTGAGAGAGAGAGAGAGAGAGAGAGAGAGAGAGAGAGAGAGAGAGTATGAATGAATGAATGAATGAATGAATGAATGAATGAATGTACCAGGAGATGACTCAGGGCATCAACTGATGTCACTGTAGTCTCTCTGACCGAGAAGTCCTAGGTTCGAGTCCCGACGGTGGCAGGATTCTGGACACTAGCCTGTCAGGTAAGTCGAATTCAGTCCCTGTTTGGAGGAGAATTCTAGTGGCTGGCTGCTCTGATTGATAGTTTTCTGTGGTTTCTCCCATCAACACCAGGCGAATGCCGGAGCAGTACCCTAACAAATGGGTCAAGGACTGCGCGCGATCTTTCCTACCTCTTCCTTCTCTTATCATCTCCCCTTTCACACTCACTAACATGCAGTACACTACCACACATGCCGGTAGACCGGTTGGGAGCTTAGAGTTAGTCCCAGCTGAGGCGGTGCCCCGCTGGTGGGAGATACATGGTTGAAGGAAAACCCCGATAGCCGACAGTAGGTCGGCGGCGGATCTCGCCATCCAGCGGGGGAAGACAACCGCCACTTCCCGATAAAAACATGCACTACACGTACGGGACTAATGACAAGCTGTTGAGGCGCCCGGAATTACTAACAACCAACCATGTATGTGTATGTATGTTGGGGTCAGATTTATCCGACTCTGCCACCTAGCGGTGTTCCCAGGCTTGGACCCTGTTTTTATTTATTATCCACACCTAGGGATTAAGGGAGACATGTGGCGAGCATGATGGATTCTCATCCCCATAATTAGCTTATTTGGACTGCTTGAGTTTTCTTTCACCACACCGCTATAGAAAACTGACACAATTTGTATGACAAAGTCACAGCTTCATTTTTATCCCGCCAGGGAATCGATTCCGGGACCGCCTCATAGAAAGCTAGTATGCTGGTCATGAGCCACCCAAAGGGCTCACTGTTATTTAAAAATTACAATTAAATTATTACATGGGAGGTTTTTTTTGTCTTTTTTTTAAAATTTAAGTAGTATATGACTTAGTGTAGGGATCACAGAATTTTGAAAATGTGCACACAATTCATTTTTCCCCATAGCACGTCATACGCAGTTTGAACTTTTTGACGTAAAATAAATAAATAAATAAATAAATAAATAAATAAATAAATAAATAAATAAATAAATAAATAAATAAATAAATAAATAAATAAATAAATAAATAAATAAATAAATAAATAAATAAATAAATAAATAAATAAATAAATAAATAAATAAATAAATAAATAAATAAATAAATAAATAAATAAATAAATAAATAAATAAATAAATAAATAAAAATATATTAATTTGTGAAACTATTCTCAATTGTCGACCAAGGCGAATTCAATAGATAAACAACAATACTCTCTCGTCTGGGTCGCTGGTGCAGTGCATTATGAGCTTGCTTCATGAGCCGGTCTTGCATTCCAATTCACGAGCTTTCACAATTTTTCCGTTGTTGTTAACTGTATATAAGTAATTTTTATTTATTTTAAAAGCAAAAGTTCTTCCTCCTAACTTTTCTAAAGTATACTGGTTTAGTGATGAGTTATAGTGGACATTTACATAATTGAAATGATTGAAAGCGTTGTCATTGTCAACAATACTATTTATTTCAATAAGTTTATTCAATAAGTTTATTGAAATAAATAGTATTGTTGAAAATGACAACGCTTTCAATCATTTCAATTTTCTAAAGTAACTACGTGATGTTGTTCACTTATATGAATTAATTTTTCGGTACTATCATTTTTTTATTTTCCAGTATGTATATATGTATACATTTCTTACCTAATTAGCATTGCATATTGAAAAATTGTCGTTGTCCGGGTCTTTATTTATCCCACTCGTCTACTACACAAGCAAAATAATTCATTATATCGATAGTGTACCCTCGCCGTGCATCCCTAACGTGCCACGTCTGCCCAGTCCCTCTCGATCGCACCCTGCCCCGCCCATTCACCCAGCTCCACTCTCCTCACTCCGCCCTGCCCCGGCCACGAGCTGCATCGCCCCTCCCCGTCCCGCCCTTCCCTGCCCGGCCATGTTTGCCACGATCATCGCTGTTGCAAACATCGTTGCTGCGGGCAGCTATAAACACACGCATTATTGCGTAGTCCCGGCAAACTTCCAGTTACAATTTTGAACTTCAATTACTCAAAGCCTAGTTATGATTCTGGAATGAATCAAAATGCATCTAGTAGTAAACAATATTGACTTTATTAACGTTTATTTTTTCCCTTTGTTTTAGAAAAATGCAAAATAATCATGTTAGGTTATGTCTGATTAAATAGTTTTCTGCGCTTCCGCCAAGGGCGCATACGAAACTGCCGTGTTCCCTTATAAACACGAATAGGTTGCGTCATGAAGTTGCTTCCTAAGGTGCCGCCTAGTGCACCCGTATGAGTAGTTAAAATGTATCAGCCACTGACGATAAAGAAATACCTTCGAATCCATATTTATTAATAATTAAGAAGCGTCTTTTATCTTCTGAATAAAATAAATTTATTTTCGGCAAACGCAATTACAAAAACCGTAAAAAGTGTATGAGAAATTTACCATTTAATTTAGTTTTGAAATAAATGAAATAAAGATGTATACTCCAGCTAGTAATAATGAAAAAATGAAGAAAGTAATCAAAGAGATTGAAACCCTTTACTAGAGGTGGAGTCAGGACACAGTATACGTGTCATACCGCGCAGCTCAGCCCGTTATTTGGCTAGTTAAGAATGCGCACTCAAACAGCTAGCAATCCTGGTGTAGAGAAAGTAAACCTACGGGTAGCTGCTCTAAAGTATACGTATTTGTTTGTGAAATTGCGTTTATTACGAGCTGCTTAAGAAAATTAAAAAAAATAATTCTTGTTGTTCCTTGACCTTGTGGTTTGATGTTCCTAGGATTTCAAGGGCAAGTCATAAAATAACCGGTAAAATTACGTAGAACCAACGTTTAAACCATAAACTTGACATGTATCGGGACATATTTGATATGCATCAATTATTCTTTTTTAGTTCGCACATTAATAACAGTGGTGTGTCGAAAGCGGCGTACTGTTCTGAAATTAAATGCAGGAATAATGAAGGAAAGGCTTCTTGAGTTATATTTTTTTTCCAAAACTCCTAGAAAGGAAAGAAAGATGTTCAGAGGCACAACAGAAATGTTAGTACCTTCTAGATACCCTTATTTACTACTAAGATTAATTACATTTCTAGATATTTTTATGAAAAGTAAAGAAATACGTGTTGTTCCAATGATTCCACTATTCCCTTTCAATGGACAACATTCATTAGATTTAAATCATTTCTTTCCTTAAAAATTGTTCAAAACTTCTACTTCACATGTTGCTTTAGTTATATGCATAAATAAATTAAAATATATACAAAACATTCTCTTTTTGGTCAGTTTTAGCAGAAAGATGCTTTATTACGAATGGTAAGGCGGCGTAGAACTCCTTTGTCGCCACGCGGAACGCTAGAATCATTAACCAACAAGTCATAGGACATTCATCACGGAGGTGCGCTACTGTGTGATACGTATGCCGTAGTCATGATATCGTGTTAGTAGTATTTGTCTATAAGAGGCGCACTTGAAAAACATTAAAACTGCCTAGGAAGTTTTCATGAAAACAGCTGGATATTACTTGCTAGTATTTTGGAATATTGATATTTAAATGGTAAAGAATTGCACAAATTCCTGCCTCAACCTTTGTTTCCAAATCCGTAGCATCTCTTGGTGAGCATTCCTTTGCCTCCAGGATTCAACGCTGATAATTCGTGTAACGGACAGAGATTTTCGACATTCGCGTAACGGACAAGAGTACCGAGATTTATGACGTCAGTATCGAGTATCTCGAGCGAGACTATTATCCCATCTCTCAATATTCTGTCAACACACGCCAAAGGCGTGAATAATTGGGCTGGTACCGATGCTTGTGAATGTCACGAGAATTGTAGACAGTTTTGTAGATATTTTGACATTAAAATATGAATCACTTCACAAAGTCACATCCATTGGAATTTGTTGTCAGTGGTCACCAATTTTAATTTATTTGCATCTACCTTTGTATTAAAACTTTTTGTTTACTTAAAATGAAATGAATACCACATACGTCGACTGTATTTCAACTTTTCTTTGTCCTTGGAACTAGCTCGGTATTTCTCTGCTTCATCGCAAAGTAAATGAAAACGTGTGGTCACACACCCCGAGTTCATACTCCCAAAACGTTGTTTTTGTGGTCAGGACACGCAAATAACTTTTTCAGGCTTTTTAGCTAAAACAGAAAATAGTCCGTAAGCATTGTACGACCGTCTATGAATGTTTTTGAGTACAATGTATTCGGATTCCTCCGACAGTGTTTTTAATTTGCTACCGCTACTTTCAAAACACAAAGTTTCAAGAAACTGCAGTATGCAATGACAATATTTTAGCAGTCATTACATTTCAAGCAATTAATTTTTGGAAGAACTACAGCTAATACAGTTTTTCTTGCCCTCTCGTTCCTCTGTAGCTGCGTGCAATGCCATACGGGTAATTTTACATCGCCGGGTCGAGATAGTATATTCAGGCGATGATACTATGCGTAATTCATGAGAATAGCGCAGGGGTGGGACTTGGGCGAAAGCGTTAAGCACAAATGAATGCAGCCGCGAGGCGGGTTGCATAGCCGGGAGGCGCACTGCCAAGCCGGGTCTCGCGGAGAGCTGTCAGCGCCGGCGCCTGGCGACGCGCCGGAGGGCTTTCCGGCCGGCGCTCACTCGATGCGGTTGCAGGCACAGCCAGTTGAATGCACAAAGAAGCCGCCTTTAAATAATTTTGGCCTTCTTGCGCAGTGACGTCGAAGCGGACTGTGTAAAGGGGAACCTCTTTTATACTGCGCTTCTTTCACTTATGAAAAAGTGAAGCGTTCAAGGGCTCATGCGATAGAATGCAGATGTAGCAGATTTCCGGAAATAAAAAAAAACCCCTCCATAATACGATTCATTAATTTTTGAGGACACGTAAAGTTTGCTTCTGGGAGGGGCAGGAATATCTGCGAAAGTACATTTTGTCACAGAAATTTCTCGTCGAGTTCTCAGATGCGATTCAAAATGATTATACACTGATGTGGCCTGCTTCACATTATTACAACAAATAAATGTTGCTATTCTCTACATCAAACAAAATCGTAAACAATTTTATTGTAAAATATGACATTTTTATATATTCATAGATTATAAATGTATCAAAAATTTAATAAAAAAACTGAATAAATCATATCATCAAAGCAAAATTTTACGTCGTGACTACGTAAAATAAAATGTGCAAATATAAAAAAGTAGGTCAGACATAATATTTTAAATGGGTAGTTTATAAAAGTCGACAGCGCGAGGAAGCAACAGGAAAGTTGACAGTGAAATGAGCATTGTTATTCTAGAGGGTGAGAATAAATTATTAAAACAATAATTAATCGACTAATCTAACTCAAGAAGCTCTAGTGACTTTCCCATTTTAACAGATCGACGTAATACACAGGTCAATGTAATTTCAACTATACTTTGCCCTGGAATTTAGTATTTTGTTGAAGATAAGAAGAAAGGGTGCTCTGTGATGTGTGAAACATTGATTTGTTGCCAGAACACGCAAAAAACGAATGTGAAACTGCTCAAAAATTTTGAATTATCTAAACTTTTGATTATCTGAATGTAAAATAACAAATAATGACTCGTTTTAAAGAAAACAGTTCTCTACATGATATATTCAAAAGATATTGCTGTAAAACAATTGGCGAGGTCTTAGGGGTCACAGTTTGTAGAAAAACGTTAGGCAATACATCGTTTTTCAATTTTTCCTAGCAAAATCCTCCAAAGGTTATTTGAATACGTCGGAAGGACCAATAAAACAGTGATAAGGTAAAAAAACAGAAAACTTTGTCAGCGTTCGTTTTCAAAATTAGTAAACTTTCGCTTCGTTAAACCGTTTCCGAGATAAAGCAAAAAAAGTACCAAAAAAACCTACATTGTTGGTCAGAAGACTTTTAATACTTATGTTTACAGTGGCTCGCTTAGTTTTATAGCAACACACTCATAAGTTGTGAGAATAAAATTTATTTTGTAACGAGTTATTATTTATTTTATCTACCATTAATCAAAAGTGATAGAATTTGAAAGTTGAGAACAACTCCATTTTTTGTTTTGCGTAACCTAACCACAAAAGCAAGGTTTAGGGAGAATGATCGTACGCCTCCCTTTATTTTACTTATAAACAACAAAATTGTAGTGGACAGGTCACAAGAACAAGACTCCCATCGACGAGCGTTATATGCAGAGTTATTTGGTATAAAAGCTTGAGTCAGTGTTGTGAGATAGATAACTATTATTCTCATTATTATCAATAGTTTTAGAAGCGATTACGTCATTACGATTGGAAGCTTTGACGTGAGCAGCATTATTAAACACCGACTCTATTCAAATGAAAACTTCGTTTGTACTTTGGACATGTTGAACAAATGAATTTTAGTAGACATTTTAATAGAATAGGGAGTGATAGACAAAATTACTTTCGTTCTTGATGATAAAAATGTGTTCTATTTTGTTATGTTGTTCGTGATGGTACCATTTTCTTATCACATCTCAAACTTCATTAACATTTGATTTATATTTGTAGCTAAAGAGCCGGAGTCGGTAATCTTACTACGACGGAATAAAAGTTTCGCCCTTACAAGCTGGTATGTGTATATTAAGCTCGCCTTTTGACTATGAGTTTGTTTTAGGGAGTGACCATCGAACAGGGTTGAAGGAATGTGATAATAGAGGTAAATTATGTCATGCCTGTCCACACGTATATTGCATTACAGCAATCACAATCAAAGAAATATATTAAACGTTAAAAAATGTTCAATGACAGATATAATATATATGTAACTTTATAACCTGCCCTGAATATGATAGGGAATGAATATCTTAGTGGGACAGTCACAGGGCTCTCAGGTATACCCGTAAATTTCAACGAACTGTTAACTGCTGTTATGTTCTGTTATGTATATATAGGGTAGGAAATTCGTGCATCTGGCGCTTCGAATATTTTAATCATATGCCATCTAATATCATAGAATGAGAAAAAATATAAGCTACAAGTGCTTCATGACTCCATTTCGAGAGTAGCTTCATCAGAAAGGTTTTACTGGATTCAGAAACTGCATTGCCATGACGGTCCACTAGACAAATGACATTCTGTCAGTTCCATTATGCAAAGCTCGATCACTCCTAATGTGTTTTATTATTTTCGTGAAGAGATCGAATCTATGACGTCACATAAACATTTTGCCAATAGCGGGATTAGTTTTCGTGGGAAGCTTGAAACAATGTTTACCATTCAAAATCCCCACGGCATGGATAACATGAGGGAACATTGTGTATCGCGAACAAAGGTTAATCTATCTAATAAAAAGTCACAAAGGGAGGGAGGCTGCATCCTGCAGCAAGTGAGCTCGGTAGGGTAGAATACTTTTCATTACTTTCATTTTTATCACTATTATTATGGTCGCATACTACCTAGCCTCTACGGTGGATACTCGCTTCTTGCCGAAGATAAACTTTGCTTGTGAACAATAGAGTTACCCTAACTCAGATAACTGAAAATGGACCGTATAATTCAATTCTTGCAAGATACTCGTAGTCGAGCTGCTTTACGCCATTCTTGCTTTCTTGTTTAACAACACAAACATTTTTGCATTTATTTTTAGTTTTATTTTTTAAAACCATTTAATTCTAAAAAAATGCAAACAATGCATGAACTTCTCAAATGTGAATGTTCAAAGATAAAAATATTCCTTCTTCCATAAATTATTATAAAAAATAAACAATGCATCCAGGATAGACATTATGCATTTGTGTGTGTATGATCTGGTGATATAGGTATGGATGCACATTGAGTAAATGCCCTTGTATATTAATATTGGCCTGAATGTCCTTGAAGTAAATATTCTGCTATTCGCTGACTATATTCCAAGGGACATATTGTGTATCATGTCTCACATGAAGCATTAGCTATGAAAATTACATTACGCCATTTGGTGACGATTTTTCGCGAGAGGCAAAGAACTTCCATCCTCACTCGGGTTGATACAAACGAGATATAATGCTTCAGCTATATTGGTGAGAATAACTGGATTTGAACTATACCCATTTGTGATGTAAAGAAGAATTGACGCAAGATACTTCCATTGACATTATTTTCAGATCAAGTTTTAAGGACAAATTTCATTTTTAAAAACTATCTTCAATATTGTAATTATAGTAAGAAGTCAAAAAAAATTGAACTTTTGCAATTTTCGAAAACTCAAGAGTTCAATGAGGATTCGGTGGATTCGATGGTATCACGGTTAGCGTACCGGACTGTTGTACCCGAGTTTGCGTGTTCAAACCCGATCGAAGCCGTGGGTTTTTAAGGGCGAAAAAATCCTTCGTACGCCTGCCTTCGAAGGGGAAGTAAAGCCGATTGTCCCATGTAGTAGGTTTACTGCATTAAAATATCCTCAAGCCTAAGAGAAGCCTCTGAGCAAAATTGAGACCCACCTGTTGCGTCGCCCAAGATAATACCTCCTTTCTCCGCTAGGTGGAGAAAGGAGTGTAGCGAAATTTGCGTGGTTAGACGGAAGAGTGGGCCTGATGGCCCGAATCTTGCCACGTAAAATAAGGCATTAACTAACTAACGATAAGACCTGCGACATTTTTAAAATTAAAGCGGCTTTTGAGAAAATATTATTTTTAAAATTGCCTTTACTTCAAGCAAATTTACGCGAAAGCTACTCATATTTTCATTACGTCATATATATATATATATATATATATATATATATATATATATATATATATATATATATATATATATATTGAAACGTAAATTAATTTTGGCCAAAATATTAACGCAGGCGATAATGAAAATATTGGATTCAACATTACTATTGACAGTCTAATGAATTAATGAATTTGATGAATGGACGATGGATTGAATGAATACTTAAGGTCTCAGAAATCAAATTGGGGTATTTCCTTGATTCAGTTTTTAAGAAGGGTCTTTGAAATCAAAATTATGCGAGTTATTAAACCTGTGGTGGGTAATAGAATTTACTTTTTCAGTGGAAGCTTTAATGTTACTTTCATGTTTTTTCATCCTCTGTTGAAGGCGCATTATGATTTGGTCAATATACCGCAACGAAAAGTCTAGGAAGAGCACATGGTAAATAACATTTTCTTTGTCTAAAAGAGGAACATAATCTTTTAACATTTCTGATAAGTCCTTAATTATTATTTTTATTATTAATACATATATTTATTATTATTAGACCGCCTAGACTCCACAAAAAGTGAATACTGACTACGCAAGTTGTTAAGAGGATGTAATGTAAAGCAATACGAGCATATACCCTCTTTTACGTCATCGGGGTCCCAAAATGAGAGTTTCTTTTATCGAAAATGGCCACTTTCTGCTGCAGCATTGCAAACCTTTCTCTTTATTACGTAAGTACGTAGTAGATGAGAAAGTAAAGATACTAATAATGATTATTATGAGATGGCACTAGACACAAATTCCATTGAGCAATTCTTGTCGAGTGAGCATTTAGAATATAACAAAATTATAGTTAATATTAGTAATATTTATTATCATAGCATTCATGAAATTGAACGGGGGAAATATTATGACGGGCACGTCAGGTCGGGTTCGTGGTCGTCCGGGATATAACTACTACGTACAATATTGTGGAAATAATTGTCACTGCTGCGCGCAAGGGATCTGAATATTTCCCTCAATGCTAAGTCGACAATAAGATGACACTAGCTAAATCGGACGTGACCCAATGCAGATCGTCTACGAGTGCAGACAGCTCATACAAACGATGGCTTTGTTTAAGCCATGAAGTCTCCAGCTTGAAAGCCGGTGAGGGTCACAAAGGAGCCGAAGTGCAATAAAATTAATTAACTTTCTGAGACTTAATTAAATTGGTTGCGGTTGAAACTGATTGTATTACGGCTAATTTCTTGATTAAAAACGCGTACAATTTATCGATTCACTTCAATTCAACGAAACACATTTTTGGTATTAATAATACAAAGAAATGAAAGGGAAATACCTCTAGTAAAAACAAATTCATGATGTATTAAATATTCCAGAAAATGTCTTTTGTGCCGACCAAATAAATCAGTCACTACTTTTGCCTCACATTTGAACCTGGAAAATCAACCCAATACGCTCAAAATTATCTTACTTTGCATCTACAGACCTCCAAAAAAGCGAGCTTTAGATTATTTCAATTTCTTAGAAAATCTAGAATTAGTAATCTCTTTTAAATCCATTGTTGTATGTGGAGATTTCAATATTGATTTTCTGAGCGAATCCCACGAAAAAAAGCAGTTTCTCAATTTAATTCTTTTTTTTAAATTTACATATTACAGTGAACGTACCTACACGGAATACTCTTAAATCATAAACAGAAATAGACCAAATTATAATTAACAAAACTACAAATAGATATGAAATAACGAATAATCTAGGTTACAGTGACCACGAAGCACAAATTCTTACAATTACTAATAACATGAATACTGACACAATAAATAAAACACGCATGTGCAGAGCATTTACTAAAGTTACCATACAATTATTTACGTACTACTTGCTGAAGGAATCATAGGAGGCAGTTTATAACGCTATTGACACAAATGAAAAATATAATTTATTTTTCTCAAAGCTTTCATTTCACTTTAACGCGTACATTCCTATTAAAAAGAGAAAATTAAACGAAAAAGTAATACTTGGATCACACAAGGAATTAGAATATTGTGTAAAAACAAACGTACGCTCTACTTTATTTCTAAACATCATAACGTATCACCCGGTTTCCATGTCGACTTACGAGAATATAAAAGAATTATAAGGAAATAAATAGTTCAGACAAAAATAATGAAAAATAATGAGGATATTTTGAATATCTTCAACCAATACTTTTCTAGAATTGCGGTTGATCTCACAAAGGGACTAAAACCACAAAATTCAACATCATATGCTTCACAAAACAATTTTGGCACGATGTTTATTTCCGAAACTTCTTCCAACGAAATCCTCAGAATAGTCAGTAAACTAAAAAGTAAATATTCATCTAGTTTAGATGTATTTCCGGATTATTTATTAAAAACGTGTGCACCTGCCATTATACACCCATTAACTCACATTTTCAATGCTTGTGCACAGGAATATTTCCATATATTTTCAAAACAGCAAAAATTAAGCCACTTTTTAAAAAAGGGAAGAAAAATGAAATTCAAAATTACTGGCCAATTTCTCTTTTATCAGTTTTCTCAAAAATATTAGAGAGGCTTTTCTATATGCGAATGAAAACTTTTCTCCGAAAAAACGAAGCGTTTTCAGACTCACAACACGGTTTTAGAAAATCAAAATCTACGGAAACTGCCATTTTTTCTTTCCTTAAAGGTGTTTCTTCATCAATGGACCAAAATGAAGAACCCATTGGGATATTTTTAGATCTTTCGAAAGCTTTTGACGTTATTAACCATAACATTTTGCTCTCAAAATTACATTCTTATGGAATTCGTGGTATCGCCCTAGATTTGAAAAACCTCGTACCTTAAACATCGATCTCAAAGAGTAGAAATACCGTACTGGCACGAAAGGACATTATTTACTTATCTTTCTAATTCTTTGCCAATTGAACATGCAGTTCCACATGGTTCAATCTTAGGTCCTATCCTCTTTATTTGTTACGCAAACAAAATGCCCTCATCTATTAAAAATGGAAGAACAGTTCTGTTGGTCGATGGCACGAATGTCCTTTGCAAAAAAGAAACAATACATAGTACAATTTAAGAAGTTTCAAATTGGTTTTAGTTACAAATTAATAGTTAACGAAGGAAAAACTGTCCCAATGCATTTTTGCGTTTCAAATCGGCAATCGTATGCTCCACTGAAAACAAACAATATGCAATTAGCTGATGTTAAGGTAACAACATTTCTAGGACTCTCAATTTAATCACACCTCAAATGGAATGTACATATAACAGAATTAAACACTAAATTAAGCTCATTATGTTATGCATTCAAAATTCTTTCAAATTCTGTCAGCCATCATGCAGCTCGTTGCGTGTATTTTGCAAATGTACATTCCCGCCTGAGATATGGCAGAATATTCTGGAGAAGCTCATCCTTTAGTGCCCAAACATTCAGATTGCAAAAGAAAATTATCCGAATAAAGAAAAAATGCCATCCACGTGATCCCTGCAAGCCTCTTTTCATTGAGCTTGGAATCTTACCATTGCCTTGCCTATTTATTTATGAGTCTGTAGTATTTGTCAAAGCCGACTTACTTAACTGCGGGAACATATTTTCATGTAATACTGATATTTATAGTTACAACTCTCGACGTAGAAATCATATTCATCAAGTGTCAGTATCAACAGCTCACTACAAGAAATCCACATACAATACATGTACGTTACTTTACAACGCATTGCCAGATGAAATTAAACAATTAAAATTGGTACACAAATTTAAGTTAAAAGTAAAATCTTTTCTGCTGCAAAAATGTTTCTATACAATTAGAGACTATACTGATCGTCAAAAAGAAAATAATGTTTACTTTAACAAAACAATGATATAGTATAATGAATTAGTTTACATTTGCATTGTATAATTTTTAAAAAGACTTAAATGCCTGTAACAAATAATGTACTTCAGCTTCCGTGTCAATGACCCCCACCTCGATCGGGTTTTTGTGCAGTTTCCCTGATCCATTGAGCAAATGCTGAGATGGCCCCTTGATTTGCTTCTGGACGTAAATGTAGCCTCACTATGCGCACGTTTTGTTGAACTTTCCTTTGCTTGTAGTGGTAGTGGAGCTTAGAGTGAGTTTCTATTTTGTTAGCAAAACAGAAAAATCAAATCTGTTCGTTCTTTTACTGTTACAAATAAGTTTTCTATACTTCGGCAACGAAAATATCTAGTTTCTGAAATGTTAATCTCTCGCTTTTTTAAATTTATTATTATTATTATTATTATTATTATTATTTATTATTATTATTATTATTATTATTATTATTATTATTGCTATTTATTACTATTATTTTTTCATCTTTCAACTATTAATAGTTAAATTGTTGGGAAGGGATTCTGAAAATCAAGAAAACGTGCGCAGATGATTTTCTCTCCCATACGCCACATACAGTTTTTGACTGAATAAATTAAATTAAATTAAACCCCACTATCAATATCAATCCCAATCAAATGCCTCAACCCTAATCACTAGACCGCGGATATTGAGGTAAAAAGGCCTTTTTTAAAAGGTATTTAGGTAAAAAAGTATTTTTTCCCTGGGTACCTTGTACTAAATGAAGTTTTATAAATATGTTTTCGGATTATTTGAACTAAAACATGTCAATTTTATATCGCCTAAAAGAGCATATTTCAACACCATTCACTATTGGTGCCTATTTTACATTCACAAACCTAAAATTAGACTTAATTTCCTAATTTATTGTCTGCGGCTTCTTTTAACTTTTTCTTCTGTGTCAGCACAACAGAAAAGGATGCTATTAATTTTAAATTGCGTTAATATATAAGATAGCGAGAAATGAATATACAGGACAACGATCTTGTGATAAAAGTCTCCATACCACTACTTTCTGACGAGGAAAAGCCTGCCTCCGCTTCTGTGATAAAACGACTGAATTTCCGCGAAAGAAAAGCGAATAAAATATCTTATAAGATTAATATATATATATATATATATATATATATATATATATATATATATATATATATATATATATATATGGTTATATATATTTTTTGTAAGTTGCCTGTTTTATTTATACTCATTCTGCCATTTAAAAGCCTACTTTTGCACCTAAAGCGCATATTTTAAAACCTAAAAATCCGAGGACTACTAATCACAAAACCAAAATTGGACTATTTAAAATCGCGAAATCAACTACCTGTTCAGCGCTAATGAACTGACCAAAGACCTCTTGAAGACCACCAATAAACGAATGGAGAATGTATAAGGAAAGAATTACTGACCCGAGACGTAAGACTACTTTATGCACGTCTCATACCCCTTTAACCGGGCGACACTGGAGGTCAGAGGCAACTTTGTTATTAAAGGGCTGCCACCGGATATCGATAGGAACAACAAAAATTACTAGCTGACTAAACAAAATATTACACACTTCCACGTAATGGAGATGAAATGAGACGATGAAGGACAATTACACCCTCTAGGAATCTACATGATTGAAGTTCCACGGAAAGACATAATCACGACAAAAGATAAATTACTTTACATTGACTTCTGCAAGATATACATGGTAGAATAAAAGACAACTAACCATGTGGCTCAATGCCGAAACTGCCATAAACGATATTATAAAACGACCTACTGCCGACGACTCACCGAATTCACCCTCTGTACAGAATGTTACCCCTCTGAATCCTGCCCACTTCTCCACTCCAAAACTCCCATCTTCGTTCCAAAATGCAACAACCGTCATAAGAACCATCCTGACTATGATCCTTCATGTCCCTATGTAATACAAGCCTGACTCTTGAGAGAAAACTAAATCCTAAGATTAAACTCCATCCAGTCCCCAACAAAACACACCTATCATTCCCACCTCTCCGCCCCCAACCCCAAACTTTGCCCACCCCAAGAAACCCAATAATCCTATTCTCCTGTTCAAGACTTAAAATCCCCTTTTAGAATCCTGGACAACATGGATAAGTTAAAGTTTTGTGCGAAAAACGGTAGTGGGTAGTGCGGTTTACAGCCACAGCCGCGATTCGCTTACTGTGATTCGCTGTCTGCGATGACGCAATTATTCGTGCTATAAACGGCGAGTACGTCATAATCTAAGCCGTAAAATGACATTTTATGAAGGATTTCTTGCAACAAAAAACTCATTTACATGGCTAATGTACAAAGAAATATGAGTTTAAGCATATGAAAATTTCTTTATATTATAAAATAAATATTCTTCCACGAAATTAAGTGCAATCAAAATTCGTATGTTAATGTTTATTCCTAAATTCAATTTTCAACTGACAAGATCAACGATTGAAAATCTTTTTTGTTTTCTTCATCAAGTGATCTTGTAGCTCTCTGTTATGTAGCACGGATGTCCACAAAACTTGCGGAACGTCAGAGGGTTTCTGTGTCGTAAAATAAAATTTAATTTCTTTGGAAATATAAATCATTATGAATACGCCCGAAAACCATTTGAAATAATAAGTATCTTCCAACGACGGTGAAATGTGCAACAATATGCCCAAACGAGCTACTCTATTTTAATTAGATTTTTGATAACATAAGTTCCCGTGAATTCATTTTGGTTACAATATTTTTAGCAGGTAAATATTTAATAAGTTTAATAGAAAGCAGTTTAAATTTACCAGGTACATATCTCAGAAAGACTCCTTTTCTTGGATTAACACACGCCTTTCTGAATTCTAACCCAGAATTTTGTTTAATTATTCATAAAGCAAGCACTATCGTGAAACATTTCCTCCCAGAATTTCGGTCGGTGGACCGGAATGGGGAACGAAATCGATCCACATCCTTGTTGCAGAATGTTCAGAGCTAAGACCAAAGCAGAGAAACATTCTGCTTTGGGGGTTTAAACACTATGTTTCGCAAGAACTATGTTAAAACGCGTTTTTTGTTCGGGTTAAAGCACATTCTGAGGTAATCAATAGCTCGTTCAATTCCTCAAGACTAACAAAAAACGTTAACAAAAACATCCTTAGTCTGTCTAATGCATAATTACCAAAGGATTTTATTAGAAGTAATTTTAAAGGAGAAGGTGAATCGGCACTATTTAAGAAAACGAAATTAAATACTATGTTTCGGAAACACATCTTTTTGCTTCTTCAAAGAGCTCCTCGGCATTCATAATATATTTATTATTAATTATATAACTATATATTAAATGTTACCATGATAACATATTTATCGTGATGTATATAATTATTTACGCGTACAACACTTAATCACTTTCAACAATCCCTTTTCCCAAATGAATAAATAATTATCTGTTTAAAATTTCCATTACTCCAGTACAAAATTTCGAATTCTTACACACACACGCACACTCACGAACACAATCTGCTAAAGTGGCTTAGGCCATCAACACATGTCACTGTAGTGCCTCTGACCGGGAGGTCCTTGGGTTCGAATCCTGACGGTGGCAGGATTTTCGACACTAGCAACGCTGAATTTATTCGCTGTCTGGAGGAGAATTCTATCGGCCGGATTCTCTGATCGGTAGTTTTCCGTGATTGCTTCAATCAACACCTGGCGAATGCCGGAGCAGTACCCTAACAAACGAGGCACAGACTGTACGCGATCTTTCCATTCTCTCCCTTGTCCTACCCTCACCCCCTACTTACACATTTACTACACTATTACACATGCCGGGAGACCAGTCGATGTCGACATCCAGCGGGGGAATATCACTGACATAAAAATATATGCTGTATGGTCACTAGCGTTGTAATTGCATATTAAATCCCAGGAGGTCGCAATGTTTGCCCCAACAGGAAAGTGGGATCCGACGCTAATGTACTCGTCGGTTTGCTGGGGTTTCCCTTCTTCAGCTAACTCACCCAAAGGTGCACTGCCCCAGCCGGGATAAGCTCTAAACTCCCGTCATCTGTGGTAGGGAAGTTCACGTAGGTGTAACAAACAAAAGATCACGCCCATCTGTCAAGGCGCTACTCCAGCATTCGTCTGATATTGATTCAAGAAACCACGGAAAATTATGAATAGAGCAGTCAGTCGCTAGAATTCGCCTTCAGACAGCGCTTGAATTCGACGTAGCTATCCAACTAGTGTCTATACTTCGCACGTCTCAACTCTAACGCACCCTAAGAGAAGACGCTGCAGTGCAAGAGAGGTGTTTACGCCCCCTTCTGAAACGTTATCCCTCTCCAGGTGCGGCCACGCCCCCTGCCCTCCGCCAACCCCAGCGCCTGAGGCGTGCGCAGGGTAATACTCACCGGACGGCGCGCAGGCGGTGCCACAGGCCGTCGTCGACGCGCGTGGCGTTGTACACGATGGTGACCTCCCCGCCGCCCAGATTGAAGCGGAAGTGCAGGTGGCCGGCGGAGACGCCCAGCGCCAGGAAGTCGCCCGCGGGCGTCATGCGCGTCTGGCCGCTCCACAGCAGCAGCCCCGAGGCCGAGCGCGTGCGGAAACGCATGTTGATGCTGGTCTTGTAGCTGACGATCCTGCGCACAGCGCGCGCGCCCGCGCCGGAAATGGAGGTGTGCCTCGAGCTCGCCCAGCGCCGGCGTCCAGCCGCGCTGGACGGCCCGCGGCGGCACAGCGCGCCGCGGAATAGGAGACAAGTATCATTATCATTATAAATAATAAAACATTATCAATAACAATATCATGACATTCAAATTATTAATGTATATCATTATCATTTTACTTAATTACTCCTTAACTTCGCAAGAAATGTCGAAGCATTCCTACGCAAGAAATAGCTTGTCTACAAATACATAGATCTGCTACAATGAACAGCTTCCTAGTTCTTTGGCTCTTCATCTACCTGATTCAAGAGTTAAAAACTTTCTGAAGACATAATAATAATAATAATAATAATAATAATAATAATAATAATAATAATAATAATAATAATCCTCTCAATATTTAATATGCTAACAATAGATGACGTTTTATGGCAACCTATTAGAAACCCTCCACATAAAACCTTGTGTGTTATTCCTGGGCAGGGAATTACACCTTTTCCTGCATCCTACAAATTTACCACGAAAATAAATGTTTTTAGATTACACTGTTCGACAAAATTTAATTTTTTATCTGTTAAACGGAATAGAATGGGTGTTCTTTATGGAATTTGGTGCTCTGATTTCAATTTTGCAGAGTATTTATTTGTAACGGGCAAGAATTCCTTGTAATAGGGTATTAAAAAGTTCATTCTGTTGTAAGGAGATTGGTTTTATTTATTTTACTTATATATAATAATCTCAATCAAAACGTTGTTTTGAACGATTGTTTGCTTTATTTGCTTGGCGAACCTCCCGTTTTTAGTGTCCAGAAATAGTCTGCAAGGATATTTTAAGTTCGTCGCTCATAGCGCCAAGACTTTCAGGAAAATATAAATGTAAATCCAGAAAATGTATTTTAAGGGACATGTTATACACCAAAACTTTATAATTGTGAAGTTCGGACACTAGTTTTTCGTAGTTCTCAGATTTTCTGTTACCAAGGAATTCAGTTTCGACCTTTTGAACCCACCTTTTCAACATCAAACTTGCCTCGAAGATATAATACTTTATAAGTTCCTTTATGTGTGGCCCTACAAATATACCCTCCTAAATTTTGGCCTCACTGATCCTCGGTAATTTGTTTTTTAGGTATAGGAAACCTGGGCCACTTTTATTCATCGCCATCAAAAAATGTTTCATCAATCCGAGTTTGATGTGTAAGGGAAGAAGATATACGTGTTCAGGATTTATAAGTGGTTGCGAAGTTACATTTTTTGGTCCAGGTATGTTGTTGACGCCAGAACCTCTTCACAAAATTATTTTGGCAATCTCTGCTATCCAAAGTGCATAGAAAACAGCAACATTTAGTATATCTTTGTTGGAGACCTAACAAAAGTGAGATAAATTTCAAATTGCCGCATAATTTCCACGAATGCTCTTGGTATCGTATCTTCGATAGCAAAAGTTTAATGATGTCATACGTCTCTTTCATATTGGCTGCACTGGCAAGAGGGATGGCTGGTTTCTCATTTCCAATATTAATAAGCATAGCTTTTCAACTGACGTTTGAGGAATCTATAAACACCCTCCATTTCTTAGGATCATGATGGTACCCCAACTTACTCAGTAATGTATCAACATCAGTCCAATACACTAGATTGCCTTCTTCAGAGAATTGGCGTTGGAGGTCTTGTTCCCGACGACAATACACAGTAATTGTTGTTCCCTTCTGAAGGAGGTTTCGACCCTTTAATCAGGTCACAAACAATTATGTCTGATTCTCTGAAAATTTTCTGTGATTTAAAATAAATTTTCAAAAAATGATTTCGAATAAATTTCATATTATTTGTACAGAAGGAAATATTGTTAGAAGGAGGACCAATACAAATATTTTATTTACATTTACGATACTTAATCACTCATTAATCCCAGCGTACCCGTGCGAGAACTCTCGCATATTAAGCCCCACCCTCTTCCTTATTTTTTTCATTTCCATATTAAGCCTGTAATATATCTTTTTCTTTAAATCCTGTTATCCTCCGTCAATTGTTCTATATGCCTCCTTGTATTTGATAACAGTACAATACATCCATGTCAATACTAACTATCCTTATTTGACGTTATTACCGAGCAGGGAGGTACACCCTTGTAATTCAATCGCGGAGAATATCAAGTAATTAGTTTAATTTCACCTACAGTTGCAGATTCTACAAACTCTTAACAGGTGGGGTAGAATCGAGAAGCGTCGAACTAAGAAAAATGTAATAGAATGTTCAGGAAGATCTCATCCTGTAGATTACGGTGTGATAAACGTTCCTTTGAGGCCTTTGGCCTCAAAATTGGAGTTTAAAGGTCCTAAAACTTTTAGTTTAGGAGTGATTTAACGATATAGATTAAAAACCCGGCCGAGTATTGCGGATTGCATTTGACAAATATTTAGATGCGTTTTTTAAACAAATCACCCTACATCTAAAGTTTAAGTGCAATTTGTCGCGAATCCGTGAAATTCTTTCTTTAGAGACCTCATTTATAAAAAATGGTTTGCGTATGAGAGCCGCAAAAGGTATCTATACTACTGAAATAATAAAGGAGATTAGTAATAGAAGTTTCTTAATCAACTTGCCCACGCTAAGCAGGATGTCACAATGTATTTTTGGTTTCCAGACCTTTAAGAGAAAGTTGTGGGGGAAATGTTCAGTTTTGCACCTACTAAAATAATACAATTAACGCAGATATCCGTAATTAATTAGCCATTCGGAGGATGGTAAGATAATGCTACCAACAGCATGACACATACTCTCGAGAACTCACATGTGCGGTAAGCTGCGTAATTTTCACCCGCGACATCCATTTTTAATGCTATTTTCTGCATCTAGAGATTAAGATTCTGAGTTTTTTTTAACTAAAATTATGCAATGGAACGCTCCTTCTCTTCTTTCAACATTGCAAATTATTTCTGAAATATTCAATTCAAATTCAATTTAATGATGCCTTGATTTCCGGGGCAAGGCTCAGGCCTGAGGCCTACTCTTCCGTCTGACCACGCAAATTCCGCTACACTCATTTTAGGGAAAGGTGTCACTCGGGTAATGAAACAGGCGATTGAATTGTGCTGAGAGGCTTCATTTAGGCTTGTGGATCTTCTACATGCAGTAAATCTACATGGGACAGCCGGCTTTACTTTCCCTCTGAAGGAAGGCACACGAAGGATATTTTTCTCCCTTAAAAATCCATGGCTTCCATCGGGTTTGAACCCGCGAACTTGGCTATAATAGTCCGATACACTAGCCGTTACACCACTGCAGCCACGTGAGATGCATTTCTGGAATATGGCACCTGCAAAATCTGATGATCCAGTGCAATGCCATTGCCATCTGCCATATTGTTTCTCGCAACTAATTCATATTTTGAAAGTTTTATATTAATATTCTGAAAGTTTTACGTCATTAACTCTTCCCTTCTGCTTATAAACGCGACTATCTTACGCCTCTTGCGAAAATGTCGAATAGATGACTTAGGATCTGCGAGTATACACTTGATTCTGTTTCCATCGAAAATTCTGAAGAAATCTGTTAGAAATCCAGCGTTATCTTAAGTCGAACTCCCTACTTGCTTCTCAAATTAGCATTTGCACGAATTAAAGCACTAACACCTCTTTAAGATTTATTTCTGACTAAGCTCTCACATTGTATGATCAGAAACTGTTTAGTTTGATGCGTCTCCTATTCAACTATTTTGCGTATATAGGGTGTCAATCACAAATCATCTGAGCGAATTCTAACTTGTGGTGTATCAGAGGGTTAAATACTGGGAATACACATATTCATATTGTGTGTGTGTATATATATATATATATATATATATATATATATATATAAACTAACTTTACAATTGATCAGAATGAGCTACTGAGAGAGTGTGACGGTTACACTTACCATTTTCATCAACTGATTACAGCTGTAGAGTTTCAACGATTATGTGATTCCCGATTTGCAGTTGCTGCAACTACCGTTGCGACACCGTAGCCATTTATTATGTAATTTTTTAATTGATGTTCGAACTTACAAATGTGACCAGTTGGTGAAATGTAAATTATTATAATTATAATTATAATCATTATTATAATTATTATAAAAATAATAATTATTATTAAGCTTTTGAAGAAAAAATGTACAAACATTTATTTTTTGAAAGAAAATATTTAACTTTAACTTTTTATGCCACAAAACTTTCAAGTATTGGTAAATAACTATATATATTTCTCGTGTATGGAAATATTACAATGTTTTCTACAATTTTTCAGTCACCTACTCCCTTCTATCTTGGTTTGGAATTACTAATTCCTTTTCTGGTTTGAAAACTTCATCCAGGCAGCTCTGCGAACACGACAAGCCTACCCGACTGTTCAGCTACAGTTGAACATGTGGCCCCGTTTACTCTCAATCCCAAAACTTCGAGAATCCTAAGCGTGTTAGCTTCGGGTTTACCCAACGCGGTCGGTTAGCTTTGAGTTTCAAACGGAAGTATCAGAAAAGTCGCACAGACACTAGGGTGTCTGTGCAACTAGGTTTAGTCGCCTTTGGGCTTTAATCTCAAGTTGCCGTAAATGTAGGGTAGAGCTCCGAGTGATGCATGCCTA
Organism: Teleogryllus occipitalis; assembly: GCA_011170035.1. Classification (NCBI taxonomy): domain Eukaryota; kingdom Metazoa; phylum Arthropoda; class Insecta; order Orthoptera; family Gryllidae; genus Teleogryllus; species Teleogryllus occipitalis. The sequence goes on from BLKR01010772.1 coordinate 27,555, forward strand.
CTCGCTCTCCCTTCTCTTTCTCTCTCTTTCTCTTTCACACACCCATGCACATACACCTGAATCCTAAAAGTTAACTCATCCCTTATTAATTGTCTTATCAACTTATGACTCATTTGTAATGGTTTGACCTGTATTCTGGAATCGTTCATTAATGCTTGAAGTGATATTAAACATGGTTGTTGGGTATACCCCTATTTACCAAACACAAAAGAAGGTTCTAGTGATATTGCTAAACATGTTCAATCGCCCATCGAGAGTTGCTACTTGCCAAAAGCCTATGAGATAACGAACCAATAATAATCTAGCACAAATTAATCATCTGTATATTAACGGATGAAATATGTTTATGTTGTATCCGCGCAAACGGGCAAGGATTACAATGCCCTTTCCACCAAACTCAACGCAATTACTTGAATTATTTGAAGGCACAGCGGAAAATAGGAAAATTTCAAAGAGTGAAATTCAAATTGAAAAGACAAAAGAAAATACATTGTAATAAAGTTAACCTTTCAAACTCATGCCAGTAGTTTTGAAATTCAAGTTTTTATTATTAACTCATTGCGAAGGAGCTAGCATTTAATGCTCTAGCATGTCGGAAGCGAATTATAGTGAGTATTTCTGTGAATATATTAAAAAATTATTACTTTCTTTTTCAGCACTACTTTTATTTATAAATAATTATTATGTCTAAGGAAAATGGGATGCAGCTTGTTAAATATGTTTCGTAGGATTGCTAGCATTTGAGTAGATTAAAACATCGCGGACGTAAATTCATGAATGCATGCAACTTTTGAAATACTTCCCATAAACCGTTTTAATCTTGTATTGGTGTATACAAATATTTATTAATAATATATTTTTTTCAATAACACTATTTTCATAAACAAATACAGATTTTAGTTGTTTATACGCATTTTACCTAAACAAATGTATACATTCGTTTATTGATTTTGATTTTTTTTATTGTCTTGAGAATATTTTACTGTCGGAGCTAAAGTACTCGTAGAGAATAGCTGCTTAATGAACTATTACAATCATGTTTTTTTTATTTTAAAACAAAGTTATATAGAGAAGCTTAACCTTAAGCAACCCATTAAAACAAAATCTTAATTAACCAGGGTTCAAATATTATGTAGGAAACAAATCGTCGGTATACAAGGGAAACTCACTAAGTTAAAAAATTATGTTTCCAGATAAATAAAATTGGAGTTAATTCTGTTAAATTTGATTGCCCAATATTTTTTGCTAGATAGGAAAAAACACAAAATCTTTCTTCTTGTTGTGTTCGTTCTTGAACACAAATTTTAATACATTTTTGCTTTTAAGCGAAAACAAATCTAAAGATGAATTTTTCTTGTACATTTTCACTGTTCTCAGACTTGCTTAAGTGTGACAGCAAAAATATGAATACATTATATTTTGAATTTTTTAAACTTACGCTCGTTAATTTATTTAGACTTTTCGAAACACTGACTTTTATTGTAAAATTCAATATAGAAGTGGATTTTTTAAATGTTTAAAGTTTAAAGTTTTGTACACAATGGCTGAATTGTTTATATCTGTTCTGTGTACGTGATGTTAGAAGTACAGTTTTCTAGGGGAGTACACCTTGTTGGTTACAAAAATGACGATATATCCGATTTTCTTAGAAAATGTTTAGGATAAAGATATGTAAAAATGAATGACCTAATTAACCAAAATAATGAGATGATTGAAAAATTGTTCAAATTATGGATTAATATGCGTCCAACTTTTAAAATTATTCTCAATTATTTTTTGTAAGTTCTGTAAATCAGTTTTATATTGTACTCGTGTAATTCTGCATAAGTATAATGATGATTAGTTACAGAATATAATGTAAAAATTTCGAAGTTTTAAGTAGTATAGTGTAAAACTTTCAAAGTAGTTTCTGAGATAAAGGGTCAGAAATATACTCAATTTAACGTAAGCTGATAGGGCCGTCAGACTCGTCTTAAAAGAAAACGAAATAATCGGTTATTTACAACACCCAAACTCCAGGATTTCAGCGACATTACAAATCAAAACAATAGAAAAAAAGGTGAGATAGCGATGTAAATAACAAAAACAAAAATGGACTTGGTGAGTTTCACTTGCATACCGATTATATATATATATTATGTAATATATATATATATATATATATATATATATATATTACACATTTTAAATCAATATTAATTCAATTATTATTAATTTTTCTAAAATATGTCTGCGTATCGAGTATTCACAAAAATGTCGCTAAAAATCCTATCATATGAAATAATATTTTTTAGTAGTGAAACAAATTGACGTTGAAAATAATATTTAAAACATTTTACTTTATGAAAATCAGTGTTAAATTCAAGAAAAAGGCACAAACGCATTTTTACAAAAAAATAATTCCATTTTAGAGAGAGATCTTACAAAAAGGTTAATTTTATTCGCGAAGTGAGACGAATATATGCAATTGTAATCATAGCAGATTTTAAATACAGAAATCATCAATCAATAATTCCGTTTTGAGGAAAACATGCTACGTAATTGATCAGTAAATAACTTAGATTGTATTAGGTGCTACTAGGAAAAACATTTACCGAGACCACTGCACAGAACAGCAAGACACACTAGCTGGTTGGACTAGTATAGTTATGTATTTGATATGCATATGTTATGTTATTTTTTGTTTATCTTAATTATCTCGTTTTGATACAAACCATTTCATTTTCGATATTAACGTCCATGTATTTGTTTGTAATGATTAGTAGACACACAATTCGTTCTAGTTTCTTAATTATTATTCGTGCAACAATAATATTTACCTTATTTGAGTTTACTACTTTTGGTTGCATGGGTTCTAGTGTAGTCTCCGTTGTTGCAGTATTCAGTAAAGTAATTGGTATTGTCATTTATTTTTTTTTTCTTGGTGCACTTTCTATTTGTGAGTACTCAATTAACCATGCAGATACATTTTGTTTTGATTTCAGTTATTGTTCAACAAATAGATGCCTTTTTTGGTGAAATACATTGCATCAAAACATATCATTTTGATTAATAAATAATATTGTTTTACTTATTTCACGGTCACATAAACACACGTAATGCAGTCGTTTCGCAAGTGATACAAAAATTAAAATGAATTTATTATTTTTCGTTATTTTAGGACTCGCGTTTTCTGATTGTTCCCATTTCAATATAAGGTATAAATAAATTCCTTTAAAAGGAATGCTCTAAATTCACTGGAGACTGAAGAGCAAAGTCGTTCTCAAATTATATGCGCGCGTGCATACCTGGGGACAATAAACTCGTTGAGTTGCATTGCAGGTGTTTTGCAGGCTCTCTTCCGAGAACTGTCATTTCCATTCGTGAGAGACAGAGAGAGGGAGAATGGAAATGAGAGAGAACCAGCGAGGGAAAGAGACAGCTATAGCCATTGTGTGCGTAGTGCTACCGTTGACAGTCCCAGCCCGCTATGCGGTCTCAACGCCTACAGGGTTAGCAGAGCGGAGTGAGAACCGTGAAACCACAACCTTCCCGGGCAATTGTTGCCGCCACGAGCTTCAAACCGCTCACTGAGTTGCGTGCCAGTATTTAAGCTCTCTTGATGACGCCGAGTTCTAAAGCAGCGCAGCCACTACCAGGAACTTTCTGTCGATCTAGGAAGCGTACTAAAGGAACATTTGGGCATTCGTTCATAAAGTACAGGATTCCTTTTATGAAAAAAAAAATGAACTTATTTCACAAAGAAGCTACTGGTACTACAATAGCACATACTTTTCGCATATTTGTAATATTCGCTTATGTAGAAAATTCAGAGTTCAACGAAAATTAAACCTACAATATTTTTATAAGCATACATCACTCCATTCGTTAGCAAGAAGTGAAAAGGCCAAATTTGGAGCAGTTTTTGATAAATATATTTTTTAAAATAATTGCCTGTATTCTACGTAAAATTACGAGACATTTTTTCATATTTTTCGAAAATTGTACCCAATCTTATTTCAAACTCTGTCTTTGAATAATATATTTCATTTAGAAAAAAATCTGTATCTTCAATATTGTAGTTGTAGAAACACTTCGAACAATTTTTAACTTTTTTTATTCGAAAAGTAAGATTGAAGTAAAATCGAACCCGCGCAATTTTGAAATTAAAATATTTGTTTGAAATTCGATGGGGCCTAGAGTTCGTCTAGATCGATCGAGTAACATCAGTTTTAGAAAAAAATAGTCTGAACAGATAAGACGCTAGCGTTGACTACAGAAGGACGGACGGACGGACGGACAGACAGACAGACGGACGGACCGACAGACGGACACACCGACAGACAGACACACAGACACATAAATATTCAAATGGATAGGCATAAGTTTTGTAGTTTTCAGTATTGACACGCAAAACTTCGGTACCGACTACACAAATGTTAGAGGATGTAATTTACCACACACAGATACAAGCTTTTTCCGTATATTTATCCAACATTTTTCTTAATCATTCCCTTTTTTTAATGGTTATTTAAGGTCGCATCAACATCTAGGCCATTAGCGACCACTATTGGTGTTAACGGCATGGTAACTATGAAGATGAAATGATATGGTAATGATAAGAGGTGAAAGGACGAACACAAATACAACCATGTCCGAGGCGGAACTCGAACCCGTGACCCTTCGGTCCAAGATCACTACGACACTACGACACTACTGCCTCAGCGATCTCGGCCACCGGGCCGACTCTTAATCATGCTTATAGACCGAAAAATAGATTTATTAACACATCCAGCATTAATAAAACAATGCAGGATTTCAAGGACGGAGTTGTAGTCAAAGTTTTCTTCCGGGCTGAAGGACCGTGGTCCATTGGAAAACATATTTCCAGACGTTTCGTCCGCAACTACGCCAGACATCTTCAGTGGCGATGTGGTCTCGGACGAAGAATACTCTTTGATGGTTCCCCGATGACATCCAGCATTGGTAAGAAATAAACTCAATCCAATAAAATAAAATATGAGCATTGTAGTAGCTGCTTATTTTTGAAAACCATTATCGTATATGATATATTCTTTTCTTTCTTTCTTTGCTCCTTCCTCTGTATTTTCTTTCCTCCAGATATGTTGTTCATCGTATGGTAATGAGGAGAAATATGCAAGGTTGAAAGTGTCATGCACATTTTTCTCAATGTCTACCTTGAGGGCCGTAATAATCGTGTAGTATTTCAAAATACAATACCGTGTACTACAGTAGTAATGTAATAATAATGATAATAATAATAATAATAATAATAATAATAATAATAATAATAATAATAATAATAATAATAATAATGCCGATCCGAATAGCCGACAACGCAAAAACTGTAGTGCCGTGGGGATATCGGACGGAAGGATTTATTTATTTTGCGTCAAAAAAACAGTTCAAACTGCGTATGACGTGCTATGGGGAAAAGTGAATTGTGTGCACATTTTCAAAATTCTGTGATCCCTACACTAAGTCATATACTACTTTAAAAAACCCTCCCATGTAATAAAATCTATTTTCAAGGATAAATAAGCAATAAATTTTGGCTCTTATCCATGTTGTCCTTCGGAATAATACTTCCTGCCGCGACAACATGGAAACGATAATTTGAATAATTGTATTCCCCACTGAATTCTAGAAGATGTGCACAGAAAATGAAGTTACATTTATGTCCAGAAGCAAAACAAGGGGCCATCTCAGCATTTGCTCAATGGATCAGGGAAACTGGACGAAAAACCTGGTCGAGATGGGTTCGCGGGTTCGAGTCTCGCCTCGGGCATGGGTGTGTTTGTGTATGTCTGTATATGTGTGTCGTCCATTCATCCTTCATTATCATCATCATCCCATATCCCCAGGACTAGCAAACCTGAGGGATAAAAATTGGATTCAGCATAATGCTGATCCTCCCAAAAGGAGTCATACACTTGCCACGGGATAAATGTTATTGAGCCTCGGTAAGTGTAGGTGTTTGTCCGCGTGGTCCTAAACGGCCAATTCGCGACTAATAATAATAATAATAATAATAATAATAATAATAATAATAAGAAGAAGAAGAAGAAGAAGAAGAAGAGGAAGAAGAAGAAGAAACTAATGTTGAGAGATGGTATACGTCGAATTATTCTCTCATAACTTGCAGAAACATTTTTAAAGTCGAAAAGAACGTCTGGTAATGAGCTAAAACTTTGCTGAAATAACAAAAAAGGGTGATCAATGCCAAAAAAAAAGAAGCTAATGATTGACACCACAAGGAAGGTTTGCATACAGATGACAAGCAATGGAAACCTAATCCAATATGAGTATATGCGACTTCTGCGGCGAAGTCGCACAAAAGAGGAACACGGCTCTTAACTATATACGAGATATTAGAGAGTTGCAAAGGTCCTCCCACATTCCTCTTCACTGCAAGACACAACTGCGGGTGAGCATTTCTCTGACAGTAGATAGTCGACTTAGGCGTTGTGAGAAGTCACGACAAGAGCCACATAAAATTCGTAACAATATAATGTTCCTCCGAAACTCGCTTCCTTCACTCTCTCATACTTCGCGCAGGAATGTGTTAGCGTTGATCACGTGGTAATAAACTTCGTTCTAATTTTAGAGCCACACGACGAAGTTCAGGCTTGTCTCAGCTCGCGAATTCCTGAGATAGACTGCTCTCAGCAGCCTCTCTCACAATTTCCGGCTTGAAACGAGTGAGAATGGCGTGCTCCGGAAGTACTAAACGCTTTTCCTAACATCGAGTATTCCGTGAATTCCCCGGCGCCGCATCTGCGAATCTCAACTGCCTCATAAAATGCTCCACTTTGCTTTTGCGCCGCCATTGCTTTGACGACCGTTGGGCGAAATAACCCACAGAACGGTCCATGCCTTGCATAGTTCTCTCGCACATATTACTTTCAAAGTCACATACCCTACGACAGACAGGTGGAATAGAAGGATATGAGCCAAACGGATGAGTTGTAACACACTCTTTTTCACTTTCTCGTCTACTACGTACTAACGTAGAAAAGAGAGGAGTACTTGCTCTATGCTCTAGCAAAAGTGACAACTGTTGAACAAAAATTTTCTATTGTTGGTATTTGATATCGAAAAAGTGGATAAATCTGTACGTAAGTAACTTCCTCGGATACGTTGCGAGTCAAAATCCATGTTTTGTGCGTCTTCGACACCGAAAAATTGGTTGACGGGAAAACGTGTATTCGACGTCAGATGCTAGTGCCGAAGTACTGCAGACGATTTTCTTTAAAACTGATATTTCCAATCGATCTGGACGAACTCCAGCCCCTGCGAGTTTGAAATAGGTATTTGGATTTTTGGAGGTACTTTACATGAACCCTGCAACATTTTCGAAATTTTCTCCAAAATTGCTTCAATTTTTTAAATTAATTTTATTCCTCCGACAGAGCAAACGACACTTAATAAATTTTAGGTCTCATTGTCATTGAACTCTCAGAAGTTTGGAAAATTGGCGAAGTGCATAATATTTTAGGCATTTTCCTACAATTTCAATATTGAAGAATGATTTATTCCTTCATGAAATCTGTTATTCATAGACAGATTTTTAAATAATGCCATGCACAGTTCTAAATGTAAATAGGGCCATGTGTTCTTCGAATACAGGTCTTTGAATAAAGTAATGTACAATTTTTTGAAAATTTCTGTAATTTTCGAGTAATTTTGCGAGAAATTATTGCAAAATATATTTTCTCAAAAATCTAAAGGGGCTCCAATATTTTTCGTTAATTTTTCTCTCGAATAGTGCGAAGTACTCTTATAAAAATTGTGCAGGTGTAATTTTAATTAATTTCTCTTAATTCTCGAAAATTGCAAAAGTAACAAATAATGCGAGATAGTATGCATGAGAAAGCATACCAACTCCTCTACAGATGATGTAGCACCACTAGTTTTCCTCAGAAATATTACTTCTCATATTATATTATCATTACTTCTCAAGTAATTAAACGTGATGGCGTGGCTTGAAGTTTTCGCAACCGTTATATTTACTGGAAGAGATATTTTCCTAATAAAATACAAATCCGTATTAAAATTTGCATCAAAAATTTAATTAGTGACGGAATACAATGGGACGGCTAAACAGTACAACAGTACATACTACGTTCATTGCAATTAACGTGGCATGTAAACTGGGTAGGTTTTAACATGAATAATATTAAAATATGATTTATTAAATTGAAGATGTAATACAATGGCACCTGAAGATGGTAGTGGTGCTACATTAATCCGTAAAAGTGACATTACATTATTCTCCTCAGCCATCACACCAAACACTCCAAACCAAACGAAGCACCAAAATTTAAAATTCCTTATATTTATTTTCTTGAAATTTCATACGTTAATTTGAAAATTGCTTTCTGCCAATGAATTCGGTTAATTGAAGTTTCGGTTTAAAGAAATGTTTAAATATTTGGTTACAAATTGATTGATTGATTGATTTTTTCGTGTTTCCGGGCGCGTCAACTGCTTCAGTCATTACTCCCGTAAGTGTAGTGCATGTTTCTTCTCTGGAGATGGCAGTGATCTTCCCCCGATGGATGACAACATCCGCCGCCGACCTACCCTCGGCTAGTGGGGTTTTCCCCTAACCAGGTCTCTCCCACCAGCGGGGCACCGCCCCAGCCGGGCCAAGCTCTAAGCTCCCAACCGGTCTCCCGGAATATGTGGCAGTGTAGTACATGTTAGTGTAAGTGTGCGTGTGTAAGGGGAGAGGATAGGACAAGGAAGAGGAAGGATAGATCGCGCGCGGTCCGTGGCCCGTTTGGTAGGGTACTGCTCCGGCATTCGCTTGGTGTTGATCGGAGAAACCACGGAAAATACCGATCAGAGCACCCGGCCGCTAATATTCTTCACCAGACAGCGACTGAATTCGACCTAGCTGAAAAGCTAATGTCGAAAATCCTGCCGCCGTCAGGACTCGAACCTAGGACCTCCCGGTCAGAGGCGCTGCAGTGACATCAGCTGATGCACTGAGCTACAGCGCTCTGTGCAAATTTATTATATGTGCTTACTTTTTGTACTAAAATTATGTCCTTGTTTTACTAAAACTATTCGTTTTTAATGTAATATACGCAGCACACAGAACAACCACTAACGTGCCGAAACAAACCTCCACTACTTAAAAGTTAAGACAATTCTTTTGTAATATTTATCTCACTAGATATGCAAAATCTGCTGAGATCCAGTTTTGCACGTCCTCAGGGAATAAGCAGAAGGCTTTTGTGAGAACGAACGAGCGGCGGGCTCGCTGTATTCCGAGAGTACTATGAGGCGCCGTGATCAATAAACTTTGTGGCTTCAACTCCTCCGCAGATTGCTTTTCGTGGCTGTAAATTCGCCGGGGCATTCCACAAGGCGTTTCAAAGAGTCCATCAAGAGCGCTACTTCACGTGCGTGCACTGGATTACTAATACGAGTGTCCTGACACTAGAAGGTGTCCGCTTGCACGAGGCTACGCACTCGCACATGCTCATTCGCGAGTGCGTGGTCCTACTCGAGTGTCAACCACTGTTCTTAGTTAACGCCCCTTTGTTCGTCTGAACTCTTCCGTGTTCGTTTGCTGTCAAATTCGGCACAGCATTTTCATTTTCACGGGTTCGTTTGTTCTCTGTATATGAATATGCTTCCGGCACGCGTTCCATCTGCTTCTCGTGTATTGTTCTTGTGATTTCATTTACTCTCATGCGCTCGTTTGTAATAAAATAGAAAGCAGTAGATAGAGAGGAGCAAATTTGAAGCGCATTTGTTCGTGGCAGTGTTGGGACTAATTAACTTCACATTCTCCCATTATGAATGACGCTGATTGATTCAAATACTGTTATAAGCAATTGCACGTCGTATTTGCGACTACTTTAATGACAGCAGATAACTGCAGCATATTTACATACACTCGTAATGTTTGCTCATATCTGCTCGTGCAAAAGTTCATACTCTTTTAAGTGTGCAAATAATGAACTGTGAAGCCACGTGTCAAAACTTGTGGGACTATATAACAACTTATGTACCTTGGAACATAAAATGAAAATGAAGTATTTATGGTTCTTGGTACGAAACTGGAAGTGGTATAAAACTTGTGCAATAACGCAAGGAGTAAAATACACTGTACTGTTTTATTTTTTGAACAAAGGTACTGAAAACAGTTATTATATATCATTTAAAGGAAACAGTTGAAAAAATATAAACGCTGCCATTCATTAACCAAAATGTCAATTTTGAAAAAGACTTCATTTCTTTTAAAAATAATGGTACTAAAACAGCATCTATATTCTCGTAATTTATGTAACGCTTTCGTAATGTTATAATACTAGCTTAAACCGTGCAAAAATCGCATATTTGAAAAGGATTGCATAAGTTTTCGCAGAAGTGAAGGGTTATTTCACTTAGAGATCACCTCATTGACCCAACATATGCCTCTGCGTGAGTATCCAATCCGCCAAAATACTTGCCAGGGATTTTGAACTCGTGCGCGTACATTTCCGGTCTCGCAAAACATGAAACGAGCGTTCGACAGATCCGAGGTCCTGGCTCATCTATAAAAATTCATCTCTTTAATTTTTTGAAAATTCAAATGTTTAATGAAATAGCTCATGTATCATAAACTGGTGTATATTTATATATCTTTACAAACATTTTAATGTTGTATATGAGGTCTTTCTGGGAATATCTTTTTCTGGTACATTTGTGGAAAATTATTGCAGTTTACCTCAAAATAACGCGAAACTGACTGATATTTATTTATTGATTCAAGATGTTTTAATGAAAATAGGTTATGCATCATATTCAAAACCAACTACTCCAATGGGGAAAAATTAAATAAGAAATAAAAAATTAATTTTCTCTTAGAGGCTTCATGCAAGGAACCCCTAAATATAAAAATATTCATTCGACAGACACGAACTTGAGCCAGAGTATCCATTTTCAAAAAAAAAAGTTTGGAGTTTCGATGTTGTGCACACAGGCAGACAGATGGACAGAAGTGCGGACATACGGCCACATGGACGGGAAGACGTGTTTAAAAAACACTTTCGTAATCAGAGTATCCGAAATCGTATTTCTACCATAAATTTGATACCAGTTTTTAAAGCACAACATAACTTGCATAATTCTATGTATGTATTTCATGTATACTAGTTTACGAGAAAGTAAAACAACGCCACTGAATTGAAGGAGATGGATGTAATTTCAGAAAACACGAACTTTGGAAGTCTAATTATATTTGGGCAAGTTTCAGATGTGAAGGAGGTATCGTAATTAGAGGTTCCATTTGTGGAGTGTATAAAAATTCCTTATGTCTGATGAACAGCGAAATTTCATGTAGTATGTCAGAGGTTTTGAGGCTCTGAAAGACGTTCGGTGCTGCCAATTAATTTCTCTGGATCCTGCATCCCGCCTCCCTCCATCTGTTCCTCACACGAAACGAGCCGCGGAGGCGACGGTGACGGTTGTGGGCTTGAGAAGCGGGCGTTGAGGCGACGACAGGAGGCGATGAGGAGGAATGCGGGCAGGAACGCGGCGGTGCGTGTGCGGGCCAACGGAATGCGGGAGCCAACGTCCAACGGAGCGGGTGGGGCGGGGCGAGGCGGGCTCGCACGCCTCGGCCGGGGAGGTGCAAGCGGAGTGGGCGGAGGTGGGCGTGGGGGAGCGAGAGCGTGGGCGGGTGGGCGTGGTCGCGGGTGGGCGGGCGCCGGCGCTTCTCCACTGGGACCACTTCACTCGCACGCGTGATGGGCTGCCGCCTCCGCCTCTGTTTTTGTTTCCGAGTGAGCGAGACGGAGAACCTTATCGCAGCGCCGCTCCGCCGCCGCCCCCGCTGGCGCCACCGCCGCCGCCGCCGAGAACTTAGCAGCCGCTCGCGCGCGTTCCATCGCCTGCATCGCGTTCCCGCCGTTCCGCCACGCCCCCTTCCTCTTCCTCCACGCCCCGCGCCGCTGCTCCTGGCGCTGGCGCGGCGGCGGCGGCGGCGGCGGCGGCGGCGGCGGCGGCGGCGGCGGCGGCAACGTCCCTAACAAAGTCCCGGGTCGCCCGGCCACATACTTAGGGCTAATTAGGACGCAAGCAACGACAGGAAGACTGTGTGCGCGCTTAGCGCTCTAAGAGACGTGCGCGGTGCGGCGCGGTGCGGCACGGCGCCGCGCCTGCCGCCCGCGGCGACGCACTCCCATATTGCGCCTCCTTCCTGTGCAAGCGCTGCTTTCGCGCTCTCGCCCTCCGCGGCCTCCGCGCCTGGCGTTTCCGCTCGCCGCGCCCCGGCCCCCCCGGCACCGCGCGGCTGCCCCACTTGCACTCTCGGCGGCGGCCCCGCCTGGGCACAGCGGCGCGACGCGACGCGGCGCGCGCGTCTCTTTCCGCGACCCGCGTCGCACTCCTGCCCTCGTTCTGCAGCGCCGGCGCTATCTTCTCTCCCGTTTTCTTGTGACTTAAGTTTTCACCTCCACATAATAGAATTTGCGTATCGTTGTATGTCCACTCCCATTCATCGTGGTTCCAGTTTTTGTCTTTCTTCTGGTTTACTCTCTGCTCTGCTTACTTTTTAAGGAGGCTCTTTATCTTCTAGCTTATTTCCTACTTTTCTTTATTTGATTATGTGCTCTTTACTTTTCCCATTGCACTATCTTCCTAATCCCATATTCCCTTTAATTTATTTCGTTTTCTTGTTGAGACTTTTGATGTAGTGTGTTCTTCATATGCACTCTATCATCTATGCATGTATACTAAAATTAATTTCATTTTAGCCTTTTCTATTGGTCTTCTCCTTTGATTTATTTGTATTTTGTCCATCTCCTTCAATTCGTTATTTCCTTCTAAATGCTATCATCACATGTTCCTCTCCACTCTTTCTCCATGGTTTGTTCCATTCTCACCGTTTTTCGTTTGCTTATATCCCTGGGGATTATTTTCTATTGTCTTTACTGTATTGTGACGTTTCCATTCTCCTTTCGTCTTATCTACTCCTATTCTTCGCTTCCCTTCTCGCCTTGGTTTTAGCTCCTAGCTATTTCTTCTGCTCCGTGCTCTCACCCTTCGCCCGCCCTTCGCCCGCCCTTCGCCCGCCCTTCGCCCGCCCTTCGCCCACCCTTCGCCCACCCTTCGCCAGCCCTTCGCCAGCCCTTCGCCAGCCCTTCGCCAGCCCTTCGCCGGCCCTTCGACGGCCCTTCGCCGGCCCTTCGACGGCCCTTCGCCGGCCCTTCGCCGGCCCTTCGCCAGCCGTTCGCCAGCCCTTCCTAGCCCTTCCTAGCCCTTCGCCAGCCCTTTGCCTGCCCTTCCCAGCCCTTCCCAGCCCTCCCGCCTTGAGCGTCGCTCGCGCTGTCTCGCCGCCTCGCGTCAGCCTCCGATGTTTATGTTTACGCGAAAACGGGCGGCGCGACGGAGTGCGCATCGCGCCGCACAGTCGTAAGGCCGGAGGATTCTATTTAGGTGGCATATACGAGGGGAGGCCCTTAGACAAGCACTGCCGAGGCGGTGAAATCAGAATCCGGAACTGCTTCTCGCAAACCCTCTCGCCGGCTCACAAGTGTGAGGATGCTCGCGTATACTGCCACATCCATGAAGCCGAGGAAGAATAATATAAACGTTCAACTAATGTTTTAAAGTATCGCTTTCAAAGCGCGTATATATTTTCTTTAATATCCACAGATGTTTATTCTTCGGAAGGATGATAAGGTACTCCATGTAGTACACTGGCTTTTCATTACTTGCTACTTCGCAAACTAGGTATTTTAAGAAACTTTGAGTCACGGACATTTTCAGCATAGTTGAAAGTTGATGAGAAAAAGAACAAATATCTTGACGCACCAAAACCACGCAAGAGGTTCTTGTGTCAGAAGAAAATCAGCTCTCAAACGGACAAGCGAGCCAACAGGACGGGAACCACGTCCTCAAACAGTTCCCCGACAAAGTTCTAGCGCAAGCAAATTAAGAACTCGGGTCTGAGTTAGCGTCCGCGAGACTCCTGAACACCCTTGCCGGTGGAAAAGAGGCCCGGTGATTCTAATAGAAAACTTTAGTTAGCATCGACTTCAAACGAATCCCACTGAATCTGATTGGACGCGCCTGACGCCACGCCGTCCCCACCGCTGCGCCGACCTCAAGCCGAAGAGGATTGCGCAGGGGGGAGGGAGGCGGCGGGAGCCGTGCACAGCGGAGGTACCAGGGAGGTACTACGTAAGGCCGCACGCGGGGGGTGTACAACGACAGCGGTGCGCACTGCCCCTCCGCACCGCTACCTCCGCTATCCCCCGCTCCGCCACGCCCCGCCCCTCCCCACTCCGCCCGGCCCGCGCCCGTGCAGACTCGTCTCCGCGCTAAAGCGAACGCTGCCGCCGCGAACAATGGTTCCAATTACCGGAAGAAGGGGATGAAACTTTGAAAAAATCGTCCTCAAGTTTAATTAAAAAATAAAATATTCAGGCGTGATTTCCTGCGCACCCTTCGGGCGCCGCGCCGTCGGCGTGCGGGATGAAATCGCGATTCGTCGATTCGCGAGCTGTCCCCGCCGCCGCGCCGCGAACCCCCCCCCGCCCCCCCCCCCCCGAACGTACGTGCGTCGTTCCTCGCCGCCGCTACCGTCGCCGCTGCTCCGCTGCCGGAAATGGACGCACGCGGACAAATAAAAGCGACCGAAATGTCGACAACCTCGCTTCGATCCGCCGGCGCTGGACGCGGCCGCAACCTGCTGCCTGGTGTCCCCGGAGAGCGCATTATGGCCGGGAATCCAGCCGCCGGCGTTGTTAGCGTTTCAGATTGAAATCGACCTGCGTCTACTCCAGGCGCTCCATTCGTTAGTATTTACGAATACAGAATAGTCGTTGGCTGAGGCGAACGCAAGCATATTGTGCGATTATTGTGAGCGTCTAAAAAATAACGCATAAAACCACGTCTGTGAAATAAATTTCCAGTTACAGCAATATGGCGATATTTGATAGCTACAATGTGGGATGTTCTTGATGTGATTGATCCTTTTACGGTTGCTTGTTTTTGACACGTGGTGTAAATAAAATGGAACATAAATCGAAACAATAGCTCTTTCCAAGCAATATTCTGCAATAAAATGTTTTTCATCCAAACCTCAAAAACAGATACTCTGAGAGTTAACACTTGTTTCTAATATTTAAATATTCCGAAAATAATTTAAAGTGAGAAAAAGGGAATGTTTGATATATAAAGAAAGTTCTTCTGTTCTTAAAAAACATCAACCACAAAATAACTTCTTTGTCACAAATTGTCTGGAGGTAATAACTAGCGGTCGGCAGCTTTGATGTTTTCCATGCCGGTAATTTTCTGTTTTTTTGTCAGATCAATACCAAATGAACGCCGGAACAGTACCCTAACAAACGGGCCACGGCGTGATCTTTCCTTCCTCTTCCTATTCTCTTCCTTTACGCACAACATTTACACTTACATGCATTACTCTACCGCACTTCAAATGATCATAATAGTTGAGGTGCCCGGAAGCATCAATCAATCATTTGACACTAATCACATCTTTTTCTAAATATTCAAATAAATAGAAGAGCTCGGAAGCAGATAGTCTAATGCCATGTCCGGCTGAATTTTTTTAAATATAAATTGATAAATAAATTGAACTTTTTGGGGTAAAATGGGTCTCTAACATACCTATAAGTGCAGTGCAATATGAAACAGTCAATACAGAGGCTCATCGCTGCCAATACAAATGGCAAGAGCGCAGTTGCTATAATACATCGCTGCCAATACAAATGGCAAGAACGCAGTTGCTAATAATCATTAGGTATTTCATAACTCATGTAACTAATATTACTGTGCACGATTTGTTTGTATAAAAATTCGCCGTTTAGGAATGAACTCTCGAATTATTGTATTAGAACATTCATACCGTAGTAAAATAGTTGTCATTGGAAGTATCATAACGTTGGTGCGCAAAAGCACATATTGAAAATAATAATTTTTGAGCTCCAGAAATTTCCGCAAAAATTCATTAAGTTAATTCACAGGAATTTCTTTCACAGAATTTTCTTTAGCCGCGAAATAAATAGCTCTGCTCAGGTTGAAACCGTTCTCCTACGAAATTACAAAATTGGAGATGAGTCACTTTTTTTGTGCACCGAAGTTACAGTGAAGTGAAAAAATAGTTCAATGTGAAAGTTCAATGAGCGTTTTTGGTTTCTTGCGATTTTATGCTAACGACGTTAGACTATCGAGATGTGATTGACAGTTCCTACTACCGAGACAGGAATTAGTGAGAAAATAAATCATTTTGGCATCCAGTATTCTGATCTTGAAGAAAAATAAAATTCGTCCATGAATAATGCGAACAGTCAGTTGTTTTTAAATTTTTGACATTCTTCCACAATCCCAAAGATTTGACACCGACATTACTTTTCATTTCCCCCCGGATAATGTTTTTCAATTCGTATCATCCGCAGTCCGCAACGCACGCATTTCTACTTTAGGAGCCGTCCGCGCTCCAGTCAGTCGATGACGGAATTTCAACTCTGTTGAAGAGCGGGACTGGAAGCGGAATGATGCTGTCACGGACGGAATACGGAATTTTCGGTGGGTACACTGACCTAGAATTTTCTCCGCGTCTCTTGTTTTCAAAGGAGAATCCTTGTGAATTCGGCGCACGACGCGCGCGATCATTATTTTCACATTCTTCGAAGCGCCGCGCGAATGCCTCCTCTTCAACCACCTTCGCTACAGTGCTGCAAGTGCGGAGCAGTGGCGCAAGTTTCGCAACCTCGGATCGATGGCGGACAAATCTATAATCCTTGAACTCCTTTCAAACACACGCCATGTAACGTAGTATTTCCATGCCAGCGGATATATCTTCATTTTAACATGTGTTGGTTGAATTAAGTTAACATTTTGTTATTGCAACGAAAATGAAATTGAAAGTAACAAAAAATAAACTTTATGAGAAGAAATTGAATTATTTCTTACAAACGATTACTTTCACAAATCTGTTAGTTTTCAGAGACGATTTCTCTGTGGGATTTTGTCGAAGTCATGTGATATTGGATGTAACTAAAAATGGTCATTTATTAAACATCTAACTACAACGGTGTGCATTGGGGTACTTTAGTTTTGCAAAAACGTTAGATAATAGGCTTGTAATTCAGGTCTGTAATAAACCAAACTCACGTAGTTCGCAGTAATAACATCTATCTGTAATACTTGAACAATTAGAAATTTGAGACATTTGTACTGGGCTTGCAAAAATAATGGAATCATAGTATGATATACGTAAAAATGACATATAGAATGATAAAAATGTTAAATTGTGTGCAAGTACACCCAACTAAAAAATAGAAAACTTGGAACGACATTAATTTATATTTTATTACAGTTATATTTATTTATACGACTATTGTCATGACATAAGACGGAGAGGAAATCAACGAATGTCTTCGTTCCAAGAATGCAAGAGACCTTCTAGCTTAGCCAGCGGCATTACAGTGGCGGCTACTGCAGGTAGGTTCAAGGGGTTTTGCCCTCCAAAATAATACACATCCATCTTTCTTTTCCTTTTGTACAGTATTTAATGTTAGTTTGAATCCGATTTCAGAATCGTAAAAGCTCGGTATTTCATGTTCCGTGTTTCCCTTCATTGATCAGGTGCGTTTGAATACTGCGTTTGAGTACCTAATACAATGTAGCCAAATACGGCGTCGCCGTAAGCTCAATGCTTCGGAGTTGTGAAAATTGCAACATGTGAGTTGCAACCGGCGGCTATCTGCGGCCGCAGCCCATCGGCCACACTAATTCATCGTGACGCCTACATTTCAAATTTCAGTGGATATGTAGAACTTTCACTCTTAATATACAATAGTACACATTCTGTAACAGTTTTACATCTCAAGATCATATTTCTTTTGTATTTTGTATTTTATGAGAAAAAAATAATATAATGTATTAGAAGCATGGCCATCAACGTCACTTATTTCAATATTGTTTTTTCATTATTTCTCCTTTCATTGTCTTGGCTGGGCCAATATGTAATTACACTACTTTTTTCTTAAAAATATCTTTTACAGTTTTTATAAGTACAAAGATCTACCAAAATCATATTTTCTTGTACATGCAAAACAAATTTCAGAGCTAAAATTTGATAATGTGAAGGAAACTCAGAAAATAGTTCAAATATGTTGTTGTATAAAGCTAATAAAAAGGTGCACAGAATTTATGAATTGCTTTCTTATGTTCACGAAGTTTCAAGTAACCTGCAAAGCGTAAGTTTGTCTTAAGTAAAACACAATTTTAACAATTCTTCAACAACACAACACTAAATATCAGAGCGTGTCAGTCTAGTTTACCTGAAAAGTGCCAGAGTTTTTTTATCGTTAAATGAAGCTTGTAATCCAGGGTCGTAAATACATCGATAGTAAATCTATTTATAAAGAAGAGGAATTCTTACGGAACATTTTGAATTCATTTCATTCTCACAGTTATTATAAAACGAAATGGAGCGGAAGGGGGGCTTGCATGCGCATGTATCTCTCATCCACTCATTAGGGAGCCATAACTTACAAAATAGACATTGCTGCACTCGAAGTACAGAGCTAAGGCACAGGCACGAAATGTTTATACTTCAATGGCAAGATCTAACAACGATACTATCCCAATTAACCTACTTTTATGATCTAGGAATCTAGATATTTACAAAATCTCCCTAAAGTAGAAATCGATTCACTTAATATTGTGAACATAATTTTATTTTTACATTGATTGATCGCATTTTTGCATAAGAATTTTATTCATACAGGTGATCTACCGTTCTTATTCTTACCGTATTTCTTCCGTTCTTACGAAGAGTTCTAACCATACTAATAGTTCAATAGTAACTATGGGAGTACTACATCCAGTGGCTGCTACTAATAAAAAAGATTTGAAACTCCAGAACCCTT